>SNQJ01S0064106.1:66099-80728 GCA_010110895.2 Picea sitchensis | reverse complement strand
CCCTCTCATTGTTCAAATTTTGAATTTGAATTAAGTGTATTTAATGTTGTAAGGCTGGTAGAGCCAAGCCATACCTTTGAGTAGGCCTTAGATTAAAGGATCTCCTTTAATGGTTGTAAGGCTGAATCTAGATCCGATCTAGACTAGACAACCATTAATTGTAAATTCAATGTAATTGAATAGAGTAGGTAGCTTGGAGGGAAGAGCTCGAAGAGCCCCCTCATGTAAAAATATCTTTGATCTTTTTTTGAGTAGCGAGAGTTGGTAGATAAAGAAGGAGCTAAGACTCTGTCAAAAGTCTGAGCTCAAGAACACCTTGTAAAGAGAGGCTTTTTATATTAATACAAACAACAGTTTTTCCTGCATGTCATTCTATGTTGTGTGAATGCTTTTATGTGTTCATTATATGCTGTAGATGTGTGTTAGTGTGCATTTGCAGGGACAGATAGGTTCTACTATCTGTGGGTGCAATTATTTCAGGTTTGGGGTTCTTTGAGGCTTCATGCCAAGAGGGCGTGAAAGAACACTGTGGGTTCTGAAATCCAAAGTCTTAAACTTAGGGAATGATCTCAAGGTTGCTGAACACCTTGGAGACAAGACTATGCAGAGGAAATGCACAGAAGAAGACATAATCTCTGAGGAGTTCTGTAGAGCTCTACCAATAGGGCATTGAGCAGATGCACGGGTTGCATTGAGGAGAAGAAATCCATTGTGAGTTCAGGAAGGAGATAAAACCATTGAGGGTTCTATAGAGATCTGCCAGGAGGAAATTGAGCATAGGCACAAAGTGTAGAGGAGAACTCCATTGTGATTTCAAGGAGGAAGTCGGAATCACTGAGGATTCTAGAAGCTCTACCATGAGGGCATTGAGCAGGTGCTAGAGTGCACAACAAAACTTTGGTTTGAGTTCAGAAAAGGGACAAGTTTACTGAGGAGACTCTACTAGGAGGGCATTGAGTGGATGTGTAGATAGAGCACAGGAAATAATTCTTTTGAGTTATGGAACATAAGAAGAGTCTAGGGAAGGATCTTCACAGGGTTGCTGAATACCCTGAGGCTCAGCAAGGAGTTTCTTGAGCAAGAGACTACCAAGAGGGCATCATATTCTCCATCTGAGGGAGAAGGAAAAAGGGTGAAGTCCCTTAGAGGTCTGAGCAACAGAGAATCTCAAGACAGATAGATCCTTTGTGTGCACAGAGACCCTGTAGGAATCACAGAGGTCAAAGAAACCTTTCAAGGTTTCAGAGAAGAGAAGCTCAGGAGGAAAAGTGCTTTTGTACACATAAGCGACTGCTACAAGGAGTGCAGGAAGTCGGGGAAAACCTTTCAAGGTTTCACAAGTCTCGAAAGCTCAGGAGGGAAAGCGTCCTTAGAACGCAAGAAGGAGCCAAGGTTACATGCTTTGCAATGGAAGCAAAGGCCGAGGCCTTATGGAGTGATAAAATATTCCAAGGTGAAGGCAGAAGCGTAAGCTTAGGAGAGAGCTACAACTTCCATTGGATCAGGCCGAGGACAAGATCTGGACCGTTGAAGTTTTCACGTCAAGGAAGCAACAGGAGGAGAGCGCATAGGAGAAGAAGATTTGAGCCATCAAATATTGCACAAATAACCGATAGCCATCAGATATGGGGAAAGGAGCCTGAGTTTTAACCCCCGTATGCAGAGAAGAAGACTCGTCAAAGTCCCGAAAGCATCGTGACCATCGAATAGGAGGAAACATGGTGAGCGATCAAGGTTTCAGGAAGATTCCCGAAAGGATGTGAGCCGTCGATCCAGTTGGATCGTAGCCATTGGTTCAAGAGGGACATAGACCGAAATTTTGGCATTTCGACATTCCGGGTATCGGGCATGAAAAGGGTAAGAGTTCAGGACTCTTGACCCACAAAATCCTGAAAGGATCAGAGCCGTCGAATTAGGGGAGTATCAAAGCCGTTGATCTTCGTAGGAGTGGAGTTTTGGCATTTCATGATTCAATATTTTGACATTTCAGATACCGGGAGGTCGAAGGGTCAAGGAATTGGTGCAGCGGGAATCGTGAAGTCCCGAAATGCGAAACTCTGAAAGCGTTTGGAGGAATAGTTATAGACCAACCATTTCGACATTTCAGAATATCAGGATTCAGAATTTCAGAAGTCCTGGAGGACAAGGAATCTAGACTCTTGGGGATGAAAACCCTGAAGTCGCGAAACGTGACATAGAGAGAAGAGGGGCTGCAGTCACACTTGGTATTGGGATATCGAGATTCGACATTTCAAGGATCTTGCAGATGGAAAGTCGGGATACTTCACATCGAAAGTCTCGAAATCGCAAAGTGCGACACAACTTTGGAGGAGAAAGCCGGGCCAAGGATTTCGACATTTCGGGATTCGACACTTCGACCATCTCGAGGACTAAGGGCCGGACTCTTGATATTGGAAACCCCGAAGTAGACTACGGTCATGGGGAAAAGCGGTCACATGGATTGAGATATGGACCAGGGGGCTAATCACCATTGAGCGCCATTTTGGCATTTTGGTAATTCAGAGATTGGAGGATCGAAGAGACAGAGGGTCTCAACATCAGGACTCAGGGAGTCCTGAAACCCAAAATTCCATTTCGGGAAAAGGTCACAGTCATGTTTGAAGGCCATGTGGAGGTGAAGGACCTGTGGATCGGGTTCGTGAGGTCTCAAAGAAGGTCGAGAGAACCATTTCAGTTTTGCGTATCCGGTAGAAGATCGATCCTGTAGCGGATTCTGGCCTGAGGGTCGGGGGTTCGCGTCAGTTTTGGTATCAGCGCTTGACTCTGTTTGTATATTGCAGACGAAGGAAGAAGGAGGAAGAAGAGTACTCTGATACAGATTAGTTTGGTATCAGAGGAAGGCAGAGTAAGGCAGAGTATTGGAACTCTGTGGAGATTGTTGCAGGTGTGCGATAGTCAAATAGATAGTCAGGAGGACTGTAGGAGAAGATGGAAGAACTCTCAGTTGCAGAGTGACAATAGCGAGTTTGCCAGAAGGGCAGACAAAAACAAGAATATGGCTACTGAAGGCCATGGACGTGGTGGAAAGAAGAACCGCCAGCAGCTGAGCAAGGTTGATATGGATAAAGAACCCGTCGAGATCAGAGCGAGAATGGAGGAGCTTGCATTTCAGATGCTGTAGAATGCTAAGTCGAGATGGGTATATGAATGGCCCATGAAGACGAAGGTAAAATGGCCAGTCATGGAATTGGTGGCCAGAAGACAACAGAGGCTGTTAAAGAGATGGATGAGGCATGCTGAAAACCTCAACAGACCAAAAGAGGAGATGGTTCAGGTATGTGAACCAGAGGCTGGGAGAAATCTCAGTGATGAGGATGAACTGAGATCAGTTGAAGATCTCATAGACTGCCAGGAGAGCAGTGAGGAAATTCCCAATTTCCAAGAGGGAAATGAGATGAGATCACTGCGGGATCTCACATACTATCAAGAGGACAACAGGGGAATTTCATGTTTCCAGGAGGGCAATGACATGAGATCACTGCGGGATCTCATAGACTTCCAAGAGGGCAGGGCCGAAAATTTAGATTTCCAGGTGTGTAATAAGATGAGATCCGAGGATCTCATAGACTGCCAAGAGGGTAGCAGAGAAATCCCATATTTCCAGGAGGGAAAGGGAGAGCATATGAGCTCAGAGCTGAGTTCATATTAGCGAGGACAACTGATAGAGAAGGAGGATCAGAGGAATCTTCTGATGATTGGGGGAATTGGGATATTCCTACCACATTTCCCAAGGAAGGCAAAAGTCTGTGTTGTTGATGCAGCAGGAGAAAAACAACCAGATGTGACTGTCGAAGAGTTGGAGCAGGTATTAGAGGCTGCCTAAGCAGAGGAAGAAGAAGAAGAGAATTCTAAGGAATGGCTGGACATTTTTAGCCAAGAAGATGAAAAGAAGACAGTTGCAGCATTGAGTCTGACAACAGAAGGAGAACATGGAGGGAAGATGATCACTCCATGGGCGATGGAGTTAGAGATGCTGGAGGATTGTATGAACAATCTAGAGCCAATAGATTACTGCCAAGCGTAGAAAGTCATGCAAAATGCAGAAGATGAGCATTCCGAGGAATCGCTTAGAGATTTCAGCCAAGGAGCTAAACAACTAATGAAGACTACAGTGCCAAGGCATGCAACAGATGATGAAAGGAAATTCCAGCCCAAGGAGCAACTGGGAGGAGATGGAATTCAACCAGCAAAAAGAGAGGTGGTAGCACAAGTACTGTCACAAGGGGAAGCTGAGCAAAAACTCAGTAATGAGATTGCAGAATGGGAATCTGTAGCAGGGTGGCAAGTTGAGGCCACAAAAGATGAAGAGGATGGCATGGGAGATCATGATGATCTGCCCATTTGTAGAAAGAAATTGCAGCAGAGGAGACTACATGAACAGAGCCAACCATTGCAGCAGCTGGATGAGGTGATCGATGAGGTCAGGAGGCTGATGTTGAAGTTAACACAAGATACTGCTAGCAAGGAGAAGCTGAGTAGAAGAGAGACAACAATAGTAACAGAGAAGCAGAAGCAACAATAGAGAGATGGAGCAGAGGGACAACTCCAGAGAGTTGTTTGGGATACAAGAGGATTTCAACAACCAGGGTGGAGAACTCATGAGCAGGAGCTCATGAAATTTTCACAGCAGAGGAGTATGATACAGGAGCATCGCTCAAGCCAGCCAACCAGCTCATCAAGCACGCGTTCAATGGGAGAGAGGCGCAACCCTTTCATTGTTCAAATTTTGAATTTGAATTAAGTGTATTTAATGTTGTAAGGCTGGTAGAGCCAAGCCATGCCTTTGAGTAGGCCTTATATTAAAGGATTGCCTTTAGTGGTTGCAAGGCTGAATCTAGATCCAATCAGGACTATACAACCATTAATTGTAAATTCAATGTAATTGAATAGAGTAGGTAGCTTGGAGGGAAGAGTTCGAAGAGCCCCCTCATGTAAAAATATCTTTGATCTTGTTTTTAGTAGCGAGATTTGGTATATAAAGAAGGAGTCGAGACTCTGTCAAAAGTATGAGCTCAAGAACACCTTGTAAAGAGAAGCTTTTTATATTAATACAAACAACAGTTTTTCCTGCATGTCATTCTATGTTGTGTGAATGCTTTTATGTGTTCATTATTTGTTGTAGATGTGTGTTAGTGTGCATTTGCAGGGACATATAGGTTCTACTATTTGTGGGTGCTTTTATTTCAGGTTTTGGGTTCTTTGAGGCTTCATGCCAGGAGGGCGTGACAGAAAACTGTGGGTTCTGAAAGCTAATGCATAGTGTGCACTTCCAATTCTTCAGAATTTGGACAAATATGTGCCAAGAGGGTGCACCAGCTGAAGTCTTAAACTCAGGGAATGATCTCAAGGTTGCTGAACACTTTGGAGACATGACTGTGCAGAAGAAAGGCACATAAGAAGACAAAATCTCTGAGAAGTTCTGTAGAGCTCTGCCAAGAGAGAATTGAGTAGATGCACGGGTTGCATTGAGGAGAAGAACTCCGTTGTGAGTTTAGGAAGGAGATAGAACCACTGAGGGTTATATAGAGATCTGCCAGGAGGGAATTGAGCACAGGCACATAGTGAAAAGGAGAACTCCATTGTGAGTTCAAGGAGGAAGTCAAAATCACCGAGGATTCTAGAAGCTCTACCAAGAGGGAATTAAGCAGGTGCTAGAGTGCACAACAGAACTCTGGTTTGAGTTCAGAAAAGGGACATGTTTACTGAGGAGACTCTGCCAAGAGGGAATTGAGTGGATGTGCAGATAGAGCACATGAAATAATTCTTTTGAGTTCTATAACATAAGAAGAGTCTAGGGAAGGATCTTCACAGGGTTGCTGAATACCCTGAGGCTCAGCAAGGAGTTGCTTGAGCAAGAGACTGCCAAGAGGGCATCAGATTCTCCATCTGAGGGAGAAGGAAAAAGGGTGAAGTCCCTTAGAGGTCTGAGCAACAGAGAATCTCAGGACATATAGCTCCTTTGTGTGTGTAGATACCTTGTAGGAATCACAGAGGTCGAAGAAACCTTTCAAGGTTTCAGAGAAGAGAAGCTCAGGAGGAAAAGTGATTTTGTACACATAAGAGATAGCTGCAAGGAGTGTAGGAAGTTAGGGAAAACCTTTCAAGGTTTCACAAGTCTCGAAAGCTCAGGCGGGAAAGCGTCCTTAGAATGCAAGTAGGAGCCAAGGTTACAGGCTCTGCAATGGAAGCAAAGGCTGAGGCCTTATGGAGCAAGAAAATCTTTCAAGGTGAAGGCAAAAGCGTAAGCTTAGGACAGAGCTACAACTTCCATCGGATTAGGCCGAGGACAAGATCTGGACCATTGAAGTTTTCATGTCCAGGAAGCAGTAGGAGGAGAGTGCATAGGATAAGAAGATCCGAGTCATCAGATCTTGTGCAGATAACCGATAGCCATCATATCTGGGGAAAGGAGCCCGATTTTTAACCCTCATATGCAGAGAAGAGGACTCGTCAAAGTCCCGAAAGAATCGTGACCATCGAACATGAGGACACGTGGCGAGCGATCAAGGTTTTGCGAAGATTCCCGAAAGGATACGAGCTGTCGATCCAGTTAGATCATAGCCATTGGTTCAAGAGAGACATAGACCGAAATTTTGACATTTTGGCATTTTTGGTACCGGGAATGCAAAGGGTAAGAGTTCGGGACTCTTGACCCACGAAATCCTGAAAGGATCAGAGCCGTCAAATCAGGGGAGGCTCAAATCCGTTGATCTTCATAGGAGTGGAGTTTCATCATTTCGGGATTCAGTATTTTGACATTTCGGATACCGGGAGGTCGAAGGGTCAAGGAATTGGTGTAGCAGGAATCATGAAGTCCCGAAACACGAAACTCTGAAAGTATTTAGAGGAATAGTCGTAGAAGAGCCATTTTGACATTTTGGAATATCAGGATTCAGAATTTCAGAAGTCCTGGAGGACAAGGAATCCAAACTCTTGGGGATAAAAACTCCGAAGTCGTGAAACACGACATAGAGAGAAGCGAGGCTGCAGTCACACTTGGTATCAGGATATCGGGATTCGACATTTCAGGGATCCTGCAGACAGAAAGCTGGGATACTTCACATTATAAGTCCCAAAATCGTGAATTGCGACACAACTTTGAAGGAGAAAGCCGAGCCAAGGATTTCGACATTTCGGGATTCGACACTTCAGCCATCTCGAGGACTAAGGGCCATACTCTTGATATTGGAAATCCTGAAGTAGACTTCTTTCATGGCGAAAAGCAGTCACAGGGACTAAGATATGGACCAGGGGGCTAATCACCATTGAGCTCTCGACATCAGGACTCAGGGAGTCCTGAAACCCGAAATACTATTTCGGGAAAAGGTCGCGGTCATGTTTGAAGGCTGTGTGGAGGTGAAGGACCTATGGATCGGGTTCGTGAGGTCTCAAAGAAGGTCGAGAGAACCATTTCAGTTCTGCAGATCTGGTAGAAGATCGATCCTGTAGAGGATTCTGGCCCGAGGGTCGGGGGTCTGCGTCATAGTCATTATTCTGCTAACTTCAAAATAAGTTATGAAATATTTGAAACACATTTTCACTTTGAAAAAATAAATCTCTTATCAGAATCATTTGAAATATTGAGAATACAACCTTAAACATGCTGAATTTTAGATTTCAAGTAGGTTATTAAAGAACTTATTTATCTAACCTTACTCAAGCAATATCTAAGGTAATTAATCAGAGCATGGATAAAATATTAAAGGTAAAATTGGTAATTATCATCTCTTTGGAGTATGTTGGATGTATGGTATGACTCGGGTTCTACTTTATTTCTCCAACAAAACCCTAGAAACCATCGGCGCTTCTGGAGACCAGAAGGCAATGCTACGCATAGAGTTCACAACACAGTCTCACCCGAGATGGCTTATGGGTGAATGCAAGACCTAGATGTTTGAAGTCGTTAAAGGGATGGTACTCATGGAGATGTCAGGCATGTGTTCTACTTCATATATATTAAATATACCATTCCTTTAATAATTAACCTTCCTTTTGCATAACTAATCTAGTGTGCACTGTAAATTAACTCTAACATATTCATCTTTCATTCATTCATTAAAAATTAAGCATAACAACACATAAAGGAAAAATTCTAGACATTGACATAGTATTTTACCGTGGTTCACCCCCTCGGCTACGCCCACAAAGATTTGTATTCTTTATTATTTATCTTCAAGTTCCTGCACTGGTTGACCAATGTCGCACCAAACTCCACAACTTGCAACTTGACCCTCAATAACAATCCATAAATATCCAAGTATGATCTCCACAACTCTCAACCAAAACTGATACTGCAACTCAAAACATATCAAAGACTCAAAACTGAACTTAACTTCACCAAAATTAGCTCCTCTCCTTGGATATTACAATGCCTATTCATACTACCAAAATTGGTTTAAACCCATTACATTGATTACCAAAACCCTAACCCTAGTGGACTAGGTTTGTCCACTTTACAACCTCATGTGCATAGTTGGTCTTCAATCCAACCATTTCTTGCTTTGACTCTTATCTTCCTCACATTTATTTTCCTTAACTCCCAATGCACACTACTTCTTTGGTCCATTCCTTAGTTGTCTGCCTCATTTTCTACGCTCTTCTTTATTCCTCGAACTTTTCTCCCAAAATAACCTACTCCAATAGGTCCCCAACACTTATCTGTGGCTCATCCCGAGCCACTCAGGCATTGTTTACCTCCTGCACTAACTTCTTAATCACCTCAAATATGTCTGTAAGCTTTTGTACTTATGCTTTCACCCGTGCACTCCTTTTTGCAATGTTTTCCACCAACTGCATTGTAATGTTCTCCTTAAGCACTTGTAGACTCTCCAAGTGTAGATGCTCTATGCTACCCTTTTCTGCTTTCAACTCTGTAATCATCATTTCTTCCCTTTCCTGCAATGGCTCCAACTGAGCCTTCCTTAACTATTTCTCCATCTGAATTAACTTCGGCTCTTCCTGCAATTTTTTCATCTCCTGCATACTATTCATTGTAACATCCTGGGTTTTGAACCCCATATTAAATAATGTATTTTTTTAATCCATGAAAGGCTAGAGTTCCTAAACAATTGAAAGAGGCAAGCGTGCCTAGGAAATGTAATGTTTGATCATTATTAATAATAAATACATCACTGGATGATACACGAACAAGGACAAAAGTTATAGGGGGCTATGATTCCACAAGAGAGGGGGATTGAGAGGCTAAGTATTTATTTTATATTTTATTTACCCATTTTTGTTTTAATGGAGAATAACAGTTACATGAGCTTCTTGGGGGGAAGGCCAAGTGGTTCCTTTATTCCAAGAATTACTTAAACCCATATTTGGTTTGTTGTGGGGGTTCATTATTCTTCACTCATTCACTCACTCACTCACACAATCGTTCATTGTTCACATATTTCACCCTTTTCTCGCTCCACTCATTCTTTCACCCACTCATCTTTCCTCATTCGCGTTTGGCTTGGGAAGGGAAAATGAATTGTTGAAGAGGAGCCATGGCTTTGTTGGCTGTAGAGACTCCTGGTGTATTCCAGCCATGAATTAAGGCCTGCATGTTTGAGATGCTTTGGCATGTGTTCATCTTTGCTCACAACTACAAATCATGAGAGTCTTGACATGGAAATTATTGATCAGATGCACTAGAACCATGGAAGGATATGGACAACCTGAGGGACTACATGGCAGAGAAGGGGTTCCATCCTCTTGGGTTGTGGAGGATGGGTAGAAGAGATATGGTTTACTTTGGATTGTGGTGGGTGAGGAAAATCCTGTGAGAGCTTGAGTTTTGACTGGTTTTGGAAGCCTAGTGACACTCTGGAACTGTCCTTGTGGATTCATATCCCTGACTTGGGGATGACATTGTTGTTGAGATTTGGAACAATAATGTATATGGTTGGGTGGAACTTCCTTGGTTTGCAACTAGTTGGTGATTTGTTTCATTAAAGATAAGTTATTTCTGTCATGGTTTTATTTACTTGTGTATTTATTTCGCTGTGTATTTATTTATCTATGAAATTTGTATCTATAATATGCATGCTTGCTGGTTATTGCTATGCATGACATATGTCTCATTTATTTATGTTGTAGCATGAATCTTGATCTATGCATGTGAATACTTCATGCCTATTTATTAATTAAAATTTATACCAAAAGTCGAAAGAAGTCTAGAAGTGGGATTGAAGTGACGTAGCCTGGTCTGTGGGTGGCTGGGTACGTTACAGAATGGTATCAGAGCTTATGGTTTAAACACCAGATTGGTATGGGCTAAAACTGTTGGATAGGGTTTTATGGTTAAGAATGAATATTTCCTTGAAATATTAAAGCTCACGAGAGAGAACGTTGTAGAGATTGCACAGAAGCCAGATCGTTGTGTAGACAAATATCCTTTGCAAAGGATCACATAATTGTGACCATTCCCTTTTGAATTTGGGAGCGATCACCACCATGGAATCAAGGAGTTCTGGATCATTAGATCGGAAGTCGGGTGAACGAGGACCGTCAGAGAAAGGTGAAACCAAAGGTTAGGAGAGATTAAGTCATAGTCGTCAGATCGAACCTGTCGATCATCAGTCATTGATCGAAGCCGAGAAGGAGATTGAAAACTATGAAACTTTGTTGCTTCAACGATTTTTGGGAGACAAGGTAGAAGCATGAAAAAGGCCAAAGTCGTGAAGTGCTGCCGACTGTCCGATATGATAGGAGGCTTGGGTGAAATATCAGCCATTAGTCAGGGTCCTCCGGCGTTGACCACTTCGGGAGGTTAGCTATGGGAAAATTGAACAATTTTAGAACTACTATAACCCAGAGTCCCAGAGCACCGAAGTCTCGAAGTCCTGTCGACCATTAGATCAAGAGAAGTACTTCAGAAGGAATGTTGACCATTGTATCTAACAAGGGTGGAAGGATAACTAAGTTTCAGAACTTTAGAACTTTAGAACTTCACCACTCCAACGATTACTAGAGAATGGGTAAAGCCCCTGAGTGTTGAATCCTTGAAGAGCCAAAACCATGAAGTGTAAAGTCGCTGTCATGAAATCACACAGGTTGTCAGATATGAAGTAGAGAATGTGGATCGTCCATTTGATGGATGACACATCATAGGACACATGACAAGGGTGCCATGTGTGGACACGTGTCACCCGGATTCAGTACCTTTTGGACCCTAACTTGCTCATATTTGAGTGACATGTGGAACACATGCCATGGGTCAACGTCACCATGGGTGACGTCAACATGCCATGTCATCTCCAGGAGTATGGCCTCCGGGAGAATCCAACGTCTCTACCAACGAAAGTGACAAAGACTGAAGTCATGAATTCACACAGACAATTGATCTAAGATCCCTTCGGGACCTTTCTCAACCATTAGATCCAACAGTGGAAGGATGGTGTAAGTACTTCGACGAATATCACTATGGGGGAGTTGAGTGACTTGGGAGTTGTAATGTTCCAGAGTCTTGAACCGTCGAAGTCCCAAATTGATTAACACCATCCATCTCAACATCCAATTAAGTCATGACCGTTGATCTCGTTGAAGCCTCGAGATGGGGTGGGACTATCAAGTCAATGGCATATCAAATCTTGACCGCCTCATTTTCTATTAGAGTTATTGGAAGGGATTCAATGAAGTTTAACTCTTGGAGAAATCAAAGATTGAAAAGGGAGAATAGATGAAGGCTGAAGTCTGGAGGAATTGGTCCCAACATTGGTCTCATGATAAGGTAAAGGGATCAATTAGAAGTGCATAGGGCCTAGAAGTGACCAATCCCTTTGCCATTGTGTACGAACAAGCTCCTGTGTAGAAGAGTATAGAGGAAGGTGCTAAAGAGAGAATAAGCCCGTGGTTTCGAGCCATGGTCACATGGAAAGTGGTTTGAAGGAAGCATTTGTGTATAATTCTTATTCTGTACCAACTAAAGGATAACATGGAAGAATTATAATATGGATAATGATAATATATTCTTCATGAATTGAGAAGAACAATGACATGTAGCATTGTTTGGTAATTTGTTTTTAATATGACTAATTCTAAAAAAATGGTGGCTTGCACATTTTGCAGAATTAGGGGGTGTAAACATATCAGTTCAATATAGGAATGCATATTCAAGAAATTGAGGATGGAGAGGGAGCTTCCAGCTATGATAAAGAGGCCAAAGGTCAGAATATCAGTGTTGGTAATGCAAATATAGAATCCAACGGACACTAGGCCATAGGGGAGAAAGAAACATTGATAGAGACTGTGAGAAGCCTGAAAATAGAAGTGCAGAGCTACAAAGTAGACAATGAGAGAATGATAAGAGAATAAAATCAGATAAATGCTCAAGTGATGCAAAGCTTAAATCAGTTGCAGAGGAAAACAAAGAATGGATCAAACTCAAAATAGGAGGAAGAGGGAAGATGTCATGAAAGAAGAGATGACCACAGAAGAATTGGTTATTCAAGAAGTGTTAGCAGAACTCATGTGCATCACTCACCTCCCTATTCAAAAAGGAAATTTTATGCATATGAAGATTCCATAAGTATCCCAGAGGTGTCTCCCATTAGGCACCAAAGAAGAAGACATGAATTGGACGGTTTGCAAGGAGATTTGAGGAAGCTTAGGCCACCATCCTTTGATGGTGAAAGAGAAATGGAATACGATGATGAGGCATGGTTTCTTGCACTCAGGAGGTATTTTCAACTGCATAACTACTCATAAAACCTAGAAGCTATAATTTCCACATACCATTTACATGGGAAAGCTGCTATGTGGTGGGATCAACTGAAGTAAGTTGAGAACATTAATGAGAATAGGATCACTTGGAAGCAGTTTAAGAAATATTTTCAGAAGGAGTACCTTTCAGAGCACTTCTATAAAAAGAACATGCATGATTTATTTGAACTTAGGCTGGGAAGAATGACCATGGTAGAGTATGAAAGTAAGTTCGTGGGGCTGCTGAAGGATGTGGGGTTTATACAAGATGAGAAGGTGAAAGTATAGAGGTTTTTAAGTGGATTTCCATCCTTTTATAAAGAGAAGATTCAATATGATGAACCCAGGACTTTGAATGAGGCCATCAGGAAGGCTAAGTACATGTATGAGCAAGGAAAAGGCAAAGATTCCATGCATAAATATTGGGAGGATAAGAAGAAGGATAAATCTAATCAGAGGAGGAAGGGATTCAAACCTCCTTTCAATAGAAATAACCCTAAAAAAAATAATCAAGACTAGTATGCTAAGGATGAATCCAAGAGATAAGACTCCTTGGGAAAAGGGAAAGACCACCAATCCAATGTCGGGGATACAAAGAAGATCACCTATACAAGGATTTCCCTCACAGAAAGGACAAAGTGAAGACCATGCACAACATCCAAGAGGCTACAACAGTAGAAGACATGGTCATAATTTATGCAACCTTAGATGATCAACAAGAAAAGTACCAATCCAATATGATCGAGGTGGAAGGTAAGACCATTAATCATCCTGTTGCTATTTTAATTGATTCAAGAGAAAATCATTGTTACATTGATCCTAAAATAGTGGATAGATTACGTTTGGAGAAAAGTAAGCTTGAAAAACCAAGTTTGGTTCAACTAGCCACTGGAACCAAAAGGAGAATCCATGTTATGGTCAGAGGTTGTTCCATCAGTTGTAATGGTGTGAATACTAATGCTGATCTAAATATTATACCATTGGTATCTTATGATATTCTAATTGGAATGGATTGGTTGGACAAGCATCATGCTATCCTAGATTGTCATAACAAGACATTTACATGTCTTGATGAAGAAGGGAAACAAAGCACCATGAAAGGAGTTCCAAGACCCATCTCTATAAAGGATATTTCAGCCTTACAACTGAATAGATGTTTTAGAAAAGGATGTCAATTGTATGCAACCCATGTGGAGGAGATAGAAAAGACAAAGGGGCAAAGCCTTGAAGAATTCTCAGTACTACAAGTATTTGAAGATGTATTCCAAGAAATACCAGGGTTTCCACCAAAGAGGGAGATATATTTCTCTATTTATTTAGTGCCAGGAGCTTCCCTAGTATCAAAAACACCTTACAGAATGAGTACACTAGAATAAAAAGAATTAGAAATGCAGTGGGAAGAATTGTTAAGGAAAGGGTATGTACATCCAAGTGTTTCACCTTGGGGAGAACCGATACTCTTTCTAAAAAAGAAGGAAGGAAATTTGAGGTTGTGTATTGACTTTCGACAACTGAATAAATACACTGTAAAGAACAAGTACCCTCTACCAATAATTGATGACCTCTTTGATCAACCAAGAGGGGAAAAATTATTTTCAAAGATATACTTGAGATCAGGGTACCATCAGGTAAGAATCAAGGAAGAATACATCAATAAGAAAACCTTTAGAACCAGGTATGGGCATTATGAATTTGTAGTGGTTCCATTTGGACTGTCCAATTCACCAACTATATTTATGTGCTTAATGAATGACATATTCAGAAATTACTTGGATAAGTTTGTCATAGTATTCCTGGATGACATACTTGTCTATACTAAGTCAGAGGGAGAGCATTAACATCACCTAAGATTGGTATTGCAAGTGCTGAGGGAACATCAATTGTATGGAAATCTTATTAAGTGTTCTTTTTACCAAGA
>SNQJ01S0064106.1:40874-66089 GCA_010110895.2 Picea sitchensis | reverse complement strand
CTGAAATGAATAAGGACCATCCATGCCAATGTTTGATTAAGTCATGGCCGTTGGATTAACAGTGGAAGGATAGGGTAATTAATTTGGTGAGTATCACTACGAGGGAGTTCAGCGATTTGGGAGTTGTAATGTTCCAAAGTATCAGAGCGCCAAAGTCTCGAATTGATTAAGGCCGTCCATCTCAAAATCTGATTAAGTCATGAATGCCAATCTCGTTGAAGCTTCGAGATGGGACGGGACCGTCTAGTCGATAGGAAATCAAATATGGATCGTCTGATCTGCTAGTAGAGTTATTGGATGGGCTTTGACGAAGTTTAACTCAGGGAGAAATTAGAGATTGAAAAGGGATAATATCCGAAGGCTGAAGTTCAGAGGACATGGTCCCAACGATGATATCATGATAAGGTAAAGGGGTCATTTAGAGGCGTGGAGGTCCTAGAAGTGACCAAGCCCTCAACCATTGTTACGAATAATATTCTATGTAGAAGAGTACAAAGGAAGGCGCTAAAGAGCAAATAAGCCCGTGGTCTCAAGCCATGGTCACATGGAAAGTGGTTTGAAGGAAGCGCCTATGTAGAATTCAAATTCTGTACCAGCTAAAGGATAACATTGAAGTGTTATAATATGGAGAATGATAATATATTCTTCATGAATTGAGAAGAAAAAGGACCTGTAGCATTGTTTGGCAATTTTTTTTTAATATGCATAATTCTAAAAAAATGGTGGCTTGCACATTTTGCAGAATTAGGGGTGTAAACATATCAGTTTAGTATCAGAATTCATATTCAAGAAATGGAAGAAGGAGAGGGAGCTTCCAGCCATGATGAGGAGGCAAAAGGTCAAAATATAAGTGTTGGTAATGTAGAGACAAAATCCAACAGACACCAGGCCAGAGGGGAGCAAGAAACATTGATAAAGACTATGAGAAGCATGAAAATAGGAGTTCAGAGCTAAAAATAAGACAATGAGAGACTGATAAGAGAAACAATCATCTAAATGATCAAGTGATGAAAAGATTAAATCAATTGCAGACAAAAACAAAGAATGGATCAAACTCAAAATAGGAGGAAGAGGGAAGATGTCATGAAAGAAGAGATGACCGCAAAAGAACTGGTTATTCAAGAAGTGCTATAAGAACTCATAGGCATCACTCACCTCCCTATTCAACAAGGAAATTTTATGCAGATGAATATTACATAAGTATCCTAGAGGTGTCTCCCGTAGGGAACCAAAGAAGAAGACATGAATTGGACAGTTTGCAAGGAGAGCCGAGGAAGCTTAAGCCACCATCCTTTGATGGTGAAAGAGAAAGGGAAGACGATGATGAGGCATGGTTTCCTAGACTCAGGAGGTATTTTCAATTGCATAAATACTCATTAAACCTAGAATCCATGATTGGCACATACCATTTACATGGGAAAGATGCTTTGTGGTGGGATCAACTGAAGCAAGTTGAGCACATTAATGAGAACAAGATCGCTTGGAAGCAGTTCAAGAAATATTTTCAGAAGGAGTACCTTTCAGAGCATATATATGACAAGAAGATGCCAGAGTTATTTGAACTTAGGTTGGGAAGCATGACCATGGTAGAGTATGAAAGGAAGTTCGTGGGGCTGCTAAAGTATGTAGGGTTTATAAAATATGATAAGGTGAAAGTACACAAGTTTTAAAGTGGATTTCCATCCGTTTATAAAGAGATGATTCAGTATGATGAACCCAGGACTTGAATGAGACCATCATGAATGCTAAGTACCTATATGAGCAAGGAAAAGGTAGAGATTCCATGCATAAATCTTGGAAGGATAAGAAGAATGAGAAATCTAATCAGAGGAGGAAGGGATTTAAACCTCCTTTCAATAAAAATAACCCTAATAAAAATAATCAAGGCCAAAATGCTAAGGATGAATCCAAGAGAGAATACTCCTTGGGAAAAAGGGGAAGACCACCAATCTAATATTGGGGATGCAAAGAAGATCACCTGTACAAGGATTTCCCTCACAGAAAGGACAAAGTGGAGACCATGCAGACCATCCAAGAGGCTACAACAATAGAAGACATGGGAAGAATTTATGCAGCCTTAGATGATCGACAAGTAGAGTACCAATCCAATATGATTGAGGTGGAATGTAAGATCATTAATCAACATGTTGCTATTTTAATTGATTCAAGAGAATTTCATTGTTACATTGATCCTAAATTAGTGGATAGATTACGTTTGGAGAAAAGTAATCTTGAAAAATCAAGTTTGGTTCAACTAGCCACTGGAACCAAAAGGAGAATCCATGATATGGTCAGAGGTTGTTCCATAAGTCTTAATGGTGTGAATACTAATGTTGATCTAAATATTATACCATCGGTATCTTATGATATTCTAATTGGAATGGATTGGTTGGACAAGCATCATGCTGTCCTAGATTTTCATAACAAGACATTTATATGTGTTGATGAAGAAGGAAAACAAAGCACTGTGAAAGGAGTTCCGAGACCATCTCTATAAGGGAGATTTCAGCCTTACAGCTGGAGAGATGTTTCAGAAAAGGATGTCAATTTTATGTAGCCCATGTGGAGGAGACAGAAAATACAAAGGGGCCAAGCCTTAAAGAATTCTCGGTACTAAAAGTATTTGAAGATGTATTCCAAGAAATACCAGGGTTGCCACCAAAGAGGGAGATAGATTTCTCTATTGATTTAGTGCCAGGAGTTGCCTCGGTATAAAAAACACTTTACATAATGAGTGTTGATTTTTCAATAAGCTAGGTTAATCATGTAGTTCATTTCAATTTTGCATTTGTCTTAACCATAAACAATAATGTTGCAGCAACCAAGATCATAAGAAGAAACACCATGCATAAGAACACAAGAAGTATCCTGGGAAACCCTTCTCAACAAGGGAAGAAAACCCAGCCAAATCCTTTGCTATATTCTTCAAGAGAAAGAACTTCACCACCAATAAGACCTAGGACACAATAGGGTGCTCAAACCCTAGAATACTAGTGTCGAAGAGAGGTGCGTACTTTTCCCAAGAAGATGTACTTGCTGAAATTTCCAAACTTGTGTGAAGGATATGATTCTACAATGGGGAATATTCCTTTAGTTATATTGAACTTGTCCTATCAACGTAAGTGTCTATTGGCACAATAATGCCTACCTCTCTAAGTCACATTATAATTAATATTAACCATATTAATTGTCTTTTACATTTATTACCAATAACATTAAGGTGGGGCCGACATGTACCCTTTACATTACAATTAGGGTTACAGGTAGGTCTGACTCTTGAACAATATAGCAAGGGATCTGATACACCCACTAGTGCTCATCCAATAGGGGCACATCCATAGAGATGTATATATCTCTGGCTCACTACATTACACAGAAGAACCACTTCTTCACATGTTCACCTTTTCTCATCCACAAGCACGTCCACTCAACATATCTTATTTCCCACTGCATTACACAGGAGAGTCATCTAGAGTTTCTCGTCAACTCTTCTGCTTAGAGGATGATAATACATCATATTCATTTCTGTTCTCATGACGATGCACCCAACACTTTGTGAATTCACATGTTCACCTTGTGCTCAGCCATAGACACACCCAACTCAGGAGATCGCCTTTCCCACAGGATAATCATTTGAAGTTCTTCTCAACTCTGTGAATGAAGGAGGTCATCTCCACGTTCCATATCTGTCTCAGATTGGAACCACGTACCCTTATTAGGGGATTTCTCTTAGGTTTTTAAGCTAGAGAAAGTCTCACATAGCTGCAATGATCCACATCTCATAGGTTTGTAAGATGAAGAATGTCTCACATAGCTGCAATCATCAACACTCCCTCTCATCTAGGGAGACATTTTCCACTAGGCCATGTCTCTCATGGAAATACTCGAACTTTGTCTTGGAAAGTGGTTTGGTGAATATATTTGTGATCTGTTCATGGGTAGGAAGATACTGTACATGTAATGTTTTCCTCTGCACCATGTCTATGATATAGTGGTACTTTATTTCAATGTGTTTCGATCTATCATGAAACACCGAGTTCTTAGAGAGATTTACAAAATTCTGTTTATCACAATGAATAGTGGTAGGATACATCTCATGATTGAACAAGTCAGTTAGAAGTTTGCGAAGCCACATTGCTTCATGAACTTCCACACTCAATGAAATGTACTCTGCCTTTGCGATGCTCAATGCTACAGAGATTTGTTTCCTACTGCACTAGGAAACCATGGAAGACCCTAAAGTGAAGCAACAATCGAAGGTGCTTTTTCTATCTACTGTGCTTCCTTCCCAATATGCATCGAGATATACTTGCAGGTTCAAGTCCACACTGGATGCATATCTCATGCCATAACCAATTGTTCCTCGTAAGTATCTCAATACATGTTTTGAAACTATCCAGTGTGTATGTCTCGGTTGGCTCATAAACTGGCTAAGCACATTTACTGCATAGCAAATGTCCAGTCTGGTGTTAACCAGATACATCAGAGATCCAATCAATTGTCGGTATAAGTGTGGATCTACATATCCTGAATCAGTATCAGTCATTTTCTTCAAATCCATTACCATTGGAGTGGGCATGGATTTGCATTCTGTCATGCTGAACTTTTTCAGTATCTCCATAATATATTTTCCTTGACTCAGGAAAATCTCATCTCTTCTCTGCCATACTTCTAGTCCCAAGAAGTAGTGCATTAAGCCCAAATCTTCCATTTCAAAATTTTCAGTTAATGCTTTTTTGCATTCGAAAATGGGTCTCTCTGAATCGATGAGGAAAAGGTCATCCATATATAGGACCAAAATCAAACACTCATTGCCATCAATGTGATAATACAAGTTTGGATCATCAACACTTTTTTTGAAGCCCAAACTCATCATAAATGCATCCATTTTTCTCGTACCAATCACATGGTGCTTTCTTTAGACCATATAGGGATTTATTCAACTTGCATACATGAGATTTTTCGTTGTGTACAATGAAACCTTCTAGCTTCTCAATATAAACTTCTTCCTCAATTTCACCATTGAGAAAATATGTCTTTACATCCATATGATGTATCTTCCAACCCATGGAAGCAACTAGTGCAATGATAGATCAGATGGAGGTATATCTGGCTACTGGTGCAAAAGTATCTTCATAGTCAACTCCCTCTATTTGTGAAAACCCTCTGGCCACACATATTGCTTTGTATTTTTCAATGCTTCCATCAACAACATGCTTGATTTTGTAAATCCATTTGGAAGTCACTACAGACTTTCCCTCTCGTCTTGGAACAACATCCCATACATCATTTTTTAATATAGATTGATATTCTTTAGTCATGGAATCTTTCCATACTTGTTCACCCGAAGCTTCTCCATGACAAGTTGGCTCTGAGTCAATAATGTGGGTCATGGCTGAAAGGTAGCTTGAGAATCTCTTTGGTTTCTTTCTTTATCTGGTTGTTCCTTGTGGGTATTTATTCCCTTCTGCTTCTTGTAGAGTTTTTCGGGACCAAGAATGCCTTTTATGTCCAACTGTAATTTTGTAGCCTTTGTCTTCCAAGGCCGAAATAGAGACAAGGTTTCTCTTCATTATGGGTACATATAATACTTCTTCTAATTTAAGATGAATATCTAAATCTAGTTGTAAGGTAGAAGTTCCAACTCCTCCCACATTATATCTAGCATCATCTCCAAGAACAACATGTAGATGTGTCTCTTTCTCAATGAAATGTGTTAGATGATTTCTAAGACCGGTCATGTGCCTGGAGGCACCATTGTCAATTAGCCAAGTATTGTCATTGATAGGAACCATACCTGAGAGTGATGAGATGTTGATGTTTTCATTTCTTTGAGGTATTGTCTTCCTGGAACTGAGGTTGCTTGAATCATCAATCTTTCCTCCCATCATGATTTTGCTCATCTTCACAAACCCTTGTCAACTAGGCTAGAAAACCTAATGACTAGGCTACGCTAGCACTTTTAGGTTTTGTTGGGCTTAAGACTACCAATAATAAGCCTTGAGAAATATGATATCCTTGGTAAGATGAATAACTTCTTCAAGGATTTACAAAAATACAATTTTGAACTTTTCTGTAGAAATTGGCGAAATCCTAGGGCCAAAAAATTAAAATGCTCGAAAATGCAATCTGAGACTTGATGGAGGTGTGCTGAAGGAGGCCATACACACCTATGTCCTTTTTATCCCCAACATCTAAGTTTTAAGTGCTGAAAAACCTCAGAAGAGTAGGCTGTATAAAATTTTTGGAAACCCTAGGAGGGTCGTACAGTTTTTGCAGAAGTGAGAGAGAATGGATGGAAAGTGTTTGTGTAATGGGATATTCAAGACCTATTCTCTAATACCATGTTTATTTTTCAATAAGCTATGTTAAGCATGCAGTTCATTTCAATTTTTCATTTGTCTTAACCATAAACAATAATGTTGCAGCAACCAAGATCACAAGAAGAAACACCATGGACAAGAACACAAGAAGTATCATGGGAAACCCTTCTCAACAAGGGAAGAAAACCCAACCAAATCCTTTGCTATATTATTTAAGATAAATACCTTTACCACCAATAAGACTTAGCACACAAGAGGGTGCTCAAAACCTAGAAGACTAGCGCCCAAGAGAGGTGTGCACTTTTCCCAAGAAGATGTACTTGCTGAAATTTCCAAACTTGTGTGAAGGATATGATTCCACAATGGGGAATCTTCCTTTACTTATATTAGAATTTTCCTATCAACATAAGTGTTTATTGGCACAACAGGGATGACCTCTCTAAGTCACATTATAATTAATATTAACTAGATTAATTATATTTTACATTTATTACCAATCACATTAAGGTGGGGCCGACCTATTTTGTACCATTTACATTACAATTAGGGTTACAGTGAGGTCGACTCTTGAACAATATATAGCAAGGGATCGATACACATGTTGTATAGCTTGAGTTTTGAATAATACTTGGTCATATTTATTCATTTTACAGGAATTTTGCAACAACTTGCCAAATATGGGTAAACATGAAGAAGGGAAAATTAGGAAGAAAGACCTATTGTTGCGGGTCCCTTTTAGGGTTTTAGGTTGATGTAAAAGGAAATGGATGTCGGCGAAATAAGGTTTACCGTAGGCTATTTGTAATCTATAAATAGATATAGGCAAGATGAGTAGAGGATAGTAATACATCTATGTGATGTATAACTAAAGGCTTAGTGCTAGTAGTTGGATGTGTGTGATTGGATGTATATTACCAAGTGCCACATTACATGATGATTGTAAAAAGGAGATTGAAAATTTAAGGTCTGAGGATTCATTTGTATTTTTGTGCTTAAGTGCAAGGAAGAAGGATCTATGATTAAAGATATTACATCTGTGTAGAGTATTAAGGGTTAGTGAAGCTCACGTGCTATAGCTAGCAAGCCAGAGATAATAATATAAGAGAAGAATTTTGTGGACCTTAGCCCCGAGGTGGGGTGAACCCGCAGTAGCTTTGTGTATTGTGCACTATGCCCGACCCTAGCGTGTTTATCTCTTTCTTGGCTATGTGCTTACTGTGATTAAATAGATAGAGTTATGATACGTGCTTATGATATGAATGAATGTTAGATCGATATATAAGATGCTTAGTGCCTTATATCCTGGATCTAATCTATATTCGTAGCTAAATCTTGAATCATCTTTTAGTATGAGTATTCAACTGCGATGCTTCTGTCTTTATCTACAGTACATAAAGGGTTAAATATTGTTGAATGATCTATGCTAAGTGCCACATGGAATATATAATCATAGATTGGTGTGTGACTAAAAAGAGTGCGAGACATCACGAGGAGTCCTGCAAACCACCCTTGCCTCTACCACCGAGATTTGAGACTTCATCATACTTAGCGGGGTGTTCTTGAAAAGACCCGGTAGTTAGGGTTTTGTTGAGGTGGTAGCTTGAGTGTTGAACCACTGGAGTACGCTATGCCAATAAATGGTTAGTTCTTAGGGACACAGAGCAAATGATTCCCAGGAACTAAGAGGAGAAAAATATTTGTCTTGAAATAAGCTGCAATGCGTATATGTTTCCTAGTCATGATATTCTACTTCGACCTATGGAAAAACTTGTGCAGAAAAGGTTAGATCACGAAGGGGAAGAGGTCCGGTCTGTGAAAGAGGTTGTCTTGAAGAAAATAAGTGAGATAGACACTTTATTCTCTAAGAAGGTAAAGGTAAGAAATTTCCATAGAAAATTAATGTATGAAAGAAGCTCTAGCCTCTAGTAAAAGGAGGTAAGAATAGTTTCAAGTTTTAGATCGAAAGCATTTATTGCTCTATATGGAGTGAATAAATTCGTTTTTTTTTTGTTTAGGAAGCATGAATTTAGGTATGCTTGATAAATTTTTCCTAGCCTAGAAAACTAGAGCATTGTTAGATAAAAAAAAGTTTGATATGAATAGGTCTAACAGGAATAGTGAAAGATATGTTATATCTATGCATAGAAAAAAATTTTGGACTAACCAATGGATACACGAGGATCCTAGAAAGAAATTTTTGCGGGCTAGCCATCATGATCCTAGTATGCATTACAAGAAGAATTATGAGGGATCATGGATGAGAAAGAGAGGATTAACTCTCTGTTACAATTGCAGAACCAGGGACATCTTGCTAGGAATGCCCTGGAAAACCCTAAATTTTGTTGTAAGATATGGACCATGAAGTATTGGATTTCCTAGAATGATTGCTAGACTTGAAAAGCTGAATATGGAACAAGCAAACTCTGAAGGAGATCAAGAGACTAAAATTATGAAGAACCCTAGAAAGAGGCCAGAGATCATGTTAAATAAAAGAAACCTAGATGATCATAAGGATGTCATTTTGTCAAGGATCTTCAAAGAAAATAGAGAAAAATCAAAGTAAGAATAGGATAATTTGACATTGAATGTTCTCTGGATGAGGGAACACTGATGAAAATTATGACAGCATACTTAGGAAATCGGGCTCCATTTCCATCCATCCATCCGGCTCAAGATGTCCGTCCATCCGCTCAGTCCACTCCACTCTTTCCATTCCATTCCATCCGTCCATCCATCCATTCCATTTGTCCTCCATTCCTCCATTCCTCCATTCCATCCATTCCATCCGTCCATTCCATCCATCCATCCATCCATTCCTTCCATTTCTCCGTCCGCTCTCCTTCCTTCCTCCCTGTCCATCCTCCATCCTCCCTGTCCATTCCATTTCCTTCCATTCCATTCCATTCCATTCCTTTTTTTTTTTTTTTTTTTTTTTTTTTTTTTCCTTTTTCCTTTTCCATTTCCATTTCCTTCCATCCATTCCATTCCTTTCCTCCATTCCTCCATCCTCCGGTCCTCCATCCGTCCGGCTCCATCCATCCGTCCATCCTCCACCCATTTCCATCCCTTCCATCCATTCCATCCATCCATCCATTCCTTTCCATTCCTTCCTTCCTTCCATCCATCCATCCTGTCCTTCCTGTCCATTCCTCCATTCCATCCATCCTTTCCTCCTTTCCTTCCTCCATCCATCCATCCATCCATCCTTCCTGTCCATTTCCTTTCCTTCCGTCCATTTCCTTCCTTCCTCCTTTCCTTTCCTTCCATCATCCGGGCTCCATCCATCGTCCTTTCCATCCTATCTTTTCCATCCATTTTCCTCCGTCCATTCCTTCCTCCGGCCTTCATCCGTCCTCCATCCATCCCTCCGTCCGCCTTCCGTCCATTCCGTCCTCCATTTGGACATAGCCTCAGGGTGGGGGTGGACCACTGTAACTTTGTGTATTGTTCTCTATGCTTTGACCTATTAATGTTTATCTCCTTCTTGGCTAGAGATTAACTGCTTGTTGTGATTAAATAGATATGGTTATGCTAAGATGCTTATGATATGAATGAATGTTAGATCGATATATAAGATGCTTAGTGCTTGATCTACGATTTGAATCTAATCTATATTTCCGTTGGCTAAGTCTTGAATCATCTTTAGTCTAAGCATTCACTACTTGATGCTTTGTGCTATCTGCGAGAAGTACCATAAGGGTTAAATATTGATGAATGATCACATGCTAAGTGCCACAATAAAATATATAATCCGCGGTCGGTGTCCCAACTAAGGTTCACGGACATTTGGTCTACAACCACCCTACCTCTACCTCGTGTGAGACTTCATGTGCGCCAGGGTGTTACCCGAGAATTCGGTAGTTAGGGTTTTGTTAGTGCGGCTCTTGAGCATTGAACCTTGGAGTGCAGCCTATGTCAAAAACACCCACTAGTGCTCATCCAGCAGGGCACATCCATATCTATGGCTCACTGCATTACAGAAGAATCACTTCTTCAAATGTTCACCTGTGCTCGTCCAAATGCACATCCACTCAACATATAATTATTCTTTCCATTACACATGAGAGTCATTTGGAGTTTCTCATCAACTCTTAAACAGAGGAGGCTCATAAATCATCTTTATTTCTATTCTCGTGAGTACTGCCCAACACTTTGGGATTTCACCTGCACGTTCACCTTGTGCTTAACCACATGCACATCCAACTCAGGTCTTTCCCACATGATAATCATCACGAGTTCTTCTCATCTCTTTGAATGGAGGAGGCCATCTCTACATTCCAATTCTGTCTCGGAGATAGGAACCACGTGCCCTTCTTAGGGTATTTATCTAAGGTTGTAATTTGGAGAAAGTCTCACATAGCTATAATGATCCACATCTCACAGGTTTGTAGGCTGGAGAATGTCTCACATAGTTGCAATCATCAACAATGAGTACACGGAATTAAAATAATTACAAATCTGGGTTGGAAGAGGCTGTTGAAGAAAGGGTTCATCGTCAAGTGTTTCACCCAAGGAGAACCAATACTCTTTTCAAAAGAAGGATGGAACTTTGAGGTTGTGTATTAGATTTAAATAAGATAAATCCACTATAAAAACAAGTACCCTCTACCAAGAATTGATGACCTCTTTGATAAACTAAAGGGGTCAAGATATTTTTCAAAGATATAATTGAGATCGAGTTACCCTCAAGTAAGAATCAAGGAACAAGACATCAATAATACAACCTTTAGAACCAGGTGTGGGCATTATGAATTTGTAGCGGTGCCATTTAGACTGACCAATGCAGTATTGTTATGTGTAATGAATGGCATATTAGGAAATTACTTGGATAAGTTTGTCATAGCATTCCTAGAAGACATACTTGTCTATTATAAGTCAAAGGAAGAGAATGGACATAACCTAATATTGGCATTGCAAGTGCTTTGAGAAGGAACGTGGTTATTTATGACAATATTAGTAAGTGTTCTTTACCAAGACCCGGATCCATTACTTGGGACACATTATTTTAGAACAAAGTATAGCAGTAGATCGGATAAGATTGAATCCATTAGAGGGTGGAAGACACCCAGGAATGTTTTAGAAGTATGATATTTAATGGGATTAGATGGTTACTACATAGGATTTATAGAGGGTTCTCTAAGATTTGAATTACTCATCCATCACTTCTTTGAAAAATAAAGAATTACATTTGAATGGACATCTAAGTGTGAAGAGAATTTAATTTGTTGAAAGAATAACTTACTAGTGCACATGTTCTAAATATTGTGACCCAAATGAAGACTTTGTAGTTTGTATGGATGCATGCAAAGAAGGACTAGGTATTCCTCACTCCAAATGGACATGTCATTGGTTGGAGTCCAAAAAGCAGAACAGCAGGAGGGAACTATACCACATGACTTGGAACTTGTTTCCATTTCCACTTGCCAGTGAATATGTTGAGGCATTATCTCATGGAAAGAGATTTGAATTAAGAACAAACCACATTGGTCTAGAAATATATTTTTGAACAACCAACTTTGAATGCAGAATAGGCAAATGAGATGGGTGTAATTTTTAAGTGAATCACGATTTTTGATATCAAGCATATGAAAGGAAAAGAAAGAAATTGATGCACTTGAGTGAAGAGTACATCTCATGTATGCTACAGTTGTTAGTATGCACCAGTGAAATTTAAAGAGCATAATTTTAGATGTTTGTCCTGGATCAACAATAACTACATGTAAAATAAATCTTACAAAAGGAAAATGTACAATAAAAAATTAAAAGAATATGAGATGAAGGAACATGGATTACTTATGCATAAAATAGGGTATGTTCAGTTAAGGAGAACTTAGAATTTAATTATTAAAATAGTATAATATTGCATGTCTTGGAAATCCCGGTTACCATAAAACAATTGTAATAGTAAGAAGCCAATTATTTTGGCCATGAATGAAAAGGATGTTGCAGTTCCATTTACCGGATGTATGGAATGTCGGAAGGTGAAGGATGAGCATAAGCACCCAACATGTTTGCTACAACCACTACCAATTCCAGTGAGGAGGAAGAAGTGGAAGTGGTAACCATTGATTTTATAACTAAATTTCCCAAGACAACAAGACAACATGATTCAATCATGGTAGTGGTTGATAAATTGACAAAGAATACTCATTTTGTTCCTGTAAAATGACTCATACAACAACTAATGTTGCATAAATTTACATGAGGGAGGGTGCTAGGTTGCATGGGATACAGGACAATTGTCTCAGGACATAGATAAAGTTTACTTCAAGGAGGAATTTCACAGATTGTTAAAAGGATTTGGTACAAATCTGAACTTTAACACAATATACCATACATAGTCAGATGGATTGACAGAAAGAGTCAATAAGTGAAGAATTAGAGAACTTATGTTGAGAATGTATGTGATGGATAAGCCATCTAAGTGGTTAGATTACTTGCACTTGGTTGATTTTCCTATAATAATGGGTATCAAGATTCATGAAAATGAGCCCATTTGAAGCATTGTATGGTAGGAAATGAAATACTCTAGTGAGTTAGGAGACGAAACCAACAGAGTGGTACTTGAGCCATAATTTCTCTAGGATATGGAAGACAGGATGGTTAGAATTAAGAAGTAGAATTTAAAAGAAGCTCAAGATAGACAAAAAGTTTATCCAGACAAGAACAAGACAGCTAGAGAAATTAAAGTAGGGAAGCATGTACTTCTGAAAGTGAAACCCAAGAGATCTTTTGAAGTTAGGTAGTTATTATAAAGCTGAAGTAACCCGATTATGTGGTCATTTGAGATATTGGACAAAATAGGGACAAAAGTTGGGTAGTTATTACCAAACTAGTAGTAAAATATTTGCATTACCTTCCATGAATCATAATGTATTTTATGTCTCTTAACCGAAAAAGTATGTACATGATCCCAACAGAGTTATTGATTAACATTTGATTCAGGTGGATCTAGAATGAGACTTTCAGGTCCATCTAATGCGAATATTGGATAGAAAAGTCAAAATGCTCAATCGAGTTATAGAGGCTGGTAAAAATCAGTGGACCTGCCAGTCTTGAAGATGCTACTTAGGAGCATGAAAATACCATCTGTTGAGTACGTAACACGGAATAAATTTTAAATTTTGTTTTTGTTTGTATATATACGAGACGGTGCCAAAATAAAGGGGGAGGATGTAACATCGAGTTTTGAGCCTTGTATTAAACAATGTATTTTTACACAATCCATGAAAGGTCAGAGTT
Source organism: Picea sitchensis (assembly GCA_010110895.2). Lineage (NCBI taxonomy): Eukaryota > Viridiplantae > Streptophyta > Pinopsida > Pinales > Pinaceae > Picea > Picea sitchensis. The sequence goes on along the minus strand of SNQJ01S0064106.1, from coordinate 52,524 downwards.
CCCAAACAATTGAAAGCAACCAGTGTGCCTAGGAAATGCAATGTTTGATCATTATTAACAATAAAAACATCAGCTACTAGGCGGACAAGGACAATAAGTATAGGGGCTATGATTCCACAAGAGAGGGACCTTGAGGGGCCATGTATTGGTTTATATTTTATTTACACATTTTTTTTAATTGAGAATAATAGTTACATGAGCTTCTTGGAATCAAGGAACCACTTGATTCTAAAAATTACATAAACCCATCTTTGGTTTGTTTATTGGGGTTACTTATTCTTCACTTACTCACTCACTCACTCCACAAAGAATCACTCATTGTTCACACAACACCACCCTATTCTTTTCCACTCATTCCTTTCCTTACTCGTCTTTCCTCATTCCGTTTGTCTTGGGAAGGAAAAGCGACTTGTTGAAGGAGCCATGGTTTTTGTTAGGTAGAGCTGTGGTGTATTCTAGCCATGAATTAAGGCACCGCATGTATGAGATGCTTTGTCCTATGTTCAAATTTTCTCACAGATGTGAATCACACGAGGAGTCCCAACATGGAGATTCTTGATCGGGTCTGCGGAACCACAGGAAGGAGAAGTAATGCTTGAGGGACTGTGTGGCGGAGAAGTGAGTCCATTCTCTTGGGTTGTCTATGATGGTTAGAAGAGATATGGTGTGCATATTCTTGTGGGTAGAGAGAAAATCTGTGAGATCTTGGTGATTGGTTTGGGAAGCTGAGTGAAACTTTAGAACCGTCCTTGTGGATTCATATGCAGCTTGGGGTGACATTGCTATTGATATTTGGAACAACAATGTCAAAGTTTGGGGAACATCCTTGTGTTATGAGGAAAATCCTCTATGGCATGGGGTACTAAATCACAACAGATGGAAATGGCTGCATAAATCAGCTTCATAATCTTAGAGTATGCTATATAAACAAACATGTTAACAAGACAAGATAAAAGGCCTACCTCATCAAGCGTTGATGAGGTCCAGTTGAGCACTCAACTCAAAGCTATATACATGCAAATTGTCCTAAAAAAAATACACAAGAATATGGTGATAATATATAAAGTAAGCACATATAATATCATAATCCATCAATATTCATAAAAATATGCCATGGAATAACAATTCAAATATTTACAAGAAGAAATTAATTGGATGAAAAACATTTCTATTGAAATATGATCAACATAAATGTATAAGTGACAAAATTTTATCTCATCGTAATGCCGGAACGAGAAACTAAGTCCCTTCAATTTGGACCTCCACCGGTTCAATCCTCCACCAAAGGAAATCTCATATAGAGGGATAATGAGGTTCTCCATCAAAGGGGAAGAGCTTGGGGGATGAACAATATGTTAATTTAAAGGATAAAGGGATGTAGACTCAATATGAAGTGAATAATTTGCTCGAGTAGCTTTTCTCTCAAAATTTGAATTCTTCTCCCTCTCCACAACTTGGATATAGCCCATTTATATCCTTCAAATGGGGCCCGGAAGGGGCGAGGTTGGATGTTTTCTAGTATATGGAAGGTCAAGGCTCATGGATCTCATGACATGACATGGAAACTTCGACACCATTTTTAATTTTGGGTACAAAAACCCCGATGTATCTTGAGAACGTAATGGTGCAACACATATACACATCTTTGTATGGCTTTTAGGGCACACATATGTGGAAAAATGTACAGCTAAGGCGCAAAGGGGACTTCAAGTCGCATAGGGAAATGGAAAAGGTCTTATGAGAAAGTTGCATGGGGGTGAGGCAAAATCTTGCTATAATAGATGCCTTCTAATATGTGAGGTGGAGTGGAGTATCTACTTGATGGCCAAAATACATTATAATTCCAATTAGATGTGGAGCCAACTAGACGAGCGAGGTTGCTCATGAGAATATTACAAAGGTATAATGAGCTTTGTACACTTTGGATGCAATTTGAATTACATTGTAGATCCATGTGGAAATATACCAAACAAATGTTCATGGCCATGAATAGGCAATACAAAGAAAATACATGCCATAGGCTATCATGAAAGTCTGAACAAGGTCCAATGAAAATGAGTCTCAAAATCAATATGAAAATACATGTATATGATGGAGTACAATGATCTCCCATGATCCTTTGAAGTCATATGAATGCTTGGTCCAATGAATGATAGAAACAACTCAGAAAATTTGTGACTACTCCAAATGATATCTTCAATTCTTCTACATGATCCATAAAGGTTTTAAAGTCTACATTATGTGAATAAAGGAGGTGAGGTTGAACATAATGAGACTTCCTTTGATTAATAATCATTAAGGTATGTGTTAACAAACACGAGAGACAACCCTCGCGATAATGAAAGTAGGTATCAAGGCATCAAGTACATTCTTACAAGTGTGAATAAAGGTGTAGAGGTCCAAACACTTGAAGAATCCATCGATCAAGATACATTGATGTATTACTGCAAAATAATAAAATGAGGGAACACATAGGTATTGATATTTGCAAACCTCACAGGTACTCATAGGACTCTATGTAGCCTTGTTTCGAATGAATGGTAGAGTCGATGGAATGAGACACACTTTAAAAGGAGAGCATTAGGCATCTATAATCATTCAACTCGGTGCAAAGCAATAGCTCTATTTGGGAAAACTCATACATGAAGATGATGTTCACAAAACCAAGACCTATGCATCTCTCTCACATGCACTTTCGGTTGCAAGTGTGGTGCACAAAAGAGACCCTATGAATAGTAGTCAATAAGGAAAACTTCTGACAAAAGTGAGGAAACCACCAATATAAGGCTAATGGGATCAAGACCTTTGCACAAATCCCAATGTGTGAATAGATTTCTTCTTGTAGATCAGAAGCATGAAACCTAGCCCGTGACAATTGGAGATGTCATAGGTTCAAAGATTCCACCTACGGTAGCACTAGAAGTCACCTTAGTTGCTTGAGGTAAGCCCGGTACCCATCATTTTATATGTCACAGTGAGTGAGTTTTGAGTGGTCAAATGGAGAAAACTCAATAATAACATCATTCTAACTCAGAAATCACAGACTAGCATGCACCAATCATTGAGGTCTTGAATCAATTTCAGTCGGTAAGTTGGAGTATGGGTGAGTAGGAGGAGAATATTTAGTGAAAGGTGGCAGGAGTCCGCTATGAACATCAGTTTTTCTAGTAGCCTAAGGAGGAAAAATTTAAACACAAGGTCCTTTGGGATTCAAATTTCAAAGGGAAGATGAAAAGAAATCATAACAATAATATAATCAAACACATTTATCATAATACAGTTACAACGATCCATGTGAATCAATCAAACACGAACTCTCTCAGTATCAGAGGAAAATAAGATGGAGTAAGAAAGATGACTTAGATTAACCGAGATGTCTCAAAAAAATACACTTAATAGGAACCAGGTTTTCTCAATCAAAGAGTAATATTACAATAGCGAGGGAGCCTAGCTCAACCATTAGAGCAACAACAAAATATCAAAGCTGCCTATATATACTAAAATGATGTAACCACCAAGAATGTGATGATTCTTGCCTTCAAATCCTTAGGTTGGCCTTTCTGTCGGAGTTATTGCATACCTCATTATATCAGAGCGTGATCCAGGTGTAGTTATGTGCTTTATAGGAAAAATTTCCCGTAAGGAAGCTTCAAATCGTAAGTGTGCCTCCATGGCTTCTCTCTGTAATGTTTTCCATTTATGGGATGAGGCGAGGCCTCAACTATTGACCACAATCTTCAATAATTGTCTTCATTGGGATTAGGGTTGGGACTTACACCCATAACTGTTCTTAGGCGATTACCCGGTAACCTGTGAGTCCATCCTTGCTTATGCCTAAAGGCCATGAATGGTCTTGTCATGACAATCATGAGATTTTTTAGGTGGCAGTCACGATGGCGTATGAACAAAATTTGATGTGGAGAGAGAGGTTGAGAGTGGCTAAAGGAAAATCCGAGAGGTGGCGAGGAGGAATGAGGGAGGTGTGATAGGTGGGGAGGAAGTGACATGAAAGGGAGAGTGGAATGTGAGTGGATAGGTGTGTGAGAGGTGAGAGGAGGTATTGGGAAGGGATATGTGATAGGTGGAGATAGGGTGATTGAGCTTCTTATGCCTCCAATATTTTCGTTTTCCAAGTGGAAATCATGGGAAGAATGCGACATGGTTTACACCATAATGCTCTTGAGGGTAAACCTCAATTTTTGTCTAATTCTTAAGAAATAGTCTGGAGATCCTTGTGTTAACATATAGGCTCCACGGGGGATAGAGACCTCCCTATGAGGCTCCAAGCTCTTTGTAGTTCCAGTGCTTTAGTATTGGGTTGTGGAGTCACTTATAAAAATCAAAACAAAAGAAAATAGTATTTACAATAATGACTTGTAGGGGAAGCCACTCATGGCTTAAGAATTAATTTTTTTCTTGAGAATAATGCTTACATTTATAGGGCTACCAAAACTCCAACATCCTCAAATCCTGTGACTTGTAAGTGTTATTTGAAAAAACCCCAGAGATTTTTGGAAGGGGCCAATCCATAGACCTCAAATTTCTTATGCTTGCCTTATCTTGCCTAGGTGCATCCCATTTAAGTACTAGATCTCCTAGTTGAAAATCCTCTTTGTTGACCTTTTTTTCAAAAGCTTGATTGATCTTTTGTTGATGGTCATGATAAGCTTTATCCAGTAGTTGCTCTCTAGTTTGCTGCACTTCTACCAACTATTGTATTCTTCTAATCATATCACCAGGCTCTCCCACAGTGATCTTGGAAGAATTTTGTACCAGTGAGCAAGTTGAGAAGGAAATATGGCCTCGACTCCATACACAAGCTGGAAAGTAGAGACACTAAGAGATCTCTTTGTTGTCACTCTGTCGATACATAAAGAAAATAAGAGATCTCTTTGTTGTCACTCTGTCAGCCCATAAAGAAAATTTCATCTTTGAATCCCATGCCTTATTGTTGTCGTCTAACAATATTTTGATGATCTTAATAAGGCTTTTGTTAGAGGACTCTGCTAGTCCATTACCTTGGGGATAGTAAGGAGTAGAGTGAAGCAATGTGATTCCAAACTGTTCACAAAACTTAATCAATGGTTCAACCTTAAAAGCTGAAGCATTATCAGTGACAATTCTGTTTGGACAACCAAATCTTGCCACAATATCCTCAAGAAAACCAATGATTACTTTGTGGGAAGCATTTCTTGTGGGGATAACTTCTATCCACTTAGTAAAGTAGTCTGTGGCAGTCAATATCCATCTATGCTAACCACTTGAAGTAGGGTGGATTTCCCCAATAACATTAGGCCCCATTGTTGAAAAGGTCATGAAGCTACCACATGCTTCAATGGAAAAGACTTGAGCTGCATCTTTCCAAAGAATTTCTGACACTTAATGCAAGCCTTGATTTTAGAACAAACATTAGTGAAGAGGCCAGGACAAAAATATCTAGCCCTGAGAATCTTGTAGGATGTGGTTCTCTAGAAGTGATGCCCCCCACATAAACTGTCATGAAAATCATACATGATCTTTTGGGATTCCTGTGGGTCTATACACCTCAATAACACTCCTAAAGGGTCTTTCCAATATAAGACTTGATCAATCAAATAATATTTAATTGATTTGAGCTTTAAATATCTTACCTTGGTCTTTTCCATGCCATCAGGAGGCTACAACTTCTGTAGGAAAAACATAATGTCCTTGTACCAAGTGCATCTTTCCAATGGGGCTGTGACTTGAGGATCTTCATCAGACAACTCAACTTGCCGAGTCTCTGAATAACTGTTGATGAAATTGACCCCCAAGGCTTTGTAATTATATTCATCCAACAACCTAGCTAAACCTTGTACTTTAACCAATTTGGTGGGCTTTATTTCAAGATCAAATTTAAGGATCTTGGCAATCCACTTGCTCCTTCTTTCGTCTATGTCAGGATGAATGAGGATCTCCTTTACAGAAGCTAAAGGGACATATGCAATGATCTTTGAATGTAGCACATAAAATATGAAAGCTTTGAGAGATTTAACCAAATCATAGGCATGTTTTTCCATGATGTCATACTTTATTCAACATCTCTCAGTGCCCTACTGAAAAAGGAAATGGGCTACTCTAACCCCTCAACGTTTTTCTGCAATAAAACACTTGATACTGTGTTAAATGAAGCAAAAGAGAAAATTAGAAACTCCCTGGAGTAGTCAGGACTGATGACCATAGGTGCTTCATTCAAGGCCTTCTTTATTTGGTCAAAAGAGTTATGAGATTCAATGGTCCATTTGATTTCATTTCCTTTCCTCAACATGGCTATGATAAACTTTACCAACTCAACAAAATTTGAAACAAACCTTCTCAGAAAAATATTTTTCCCCAAAAAAGATTGAACTTCTTTCTTGGATCTAGGGAGTGACAAAGCTTGGATAGATTCTACCCTGCTTAGATCAATATTTACCCCCTCATTTGACATAATGTGCACCAACGGTTTCCCCTCTTTCATGGAAAATCATGACTTTTTGGGATTTAAAGAGAGACCAAATTTTCTTCATTTCAAGAAGACTCTTTTCAGATGATCATAATGTTCTTTATCATATTGTGAGAACACTATTATGTCATCCAAATAAATGACCACAAACTTGTCCTTTTCTCCAATAAAATCTATGTCCATGGCTCGCTGAAAGGTTTCTCCCGCATTCATCAATCCAAAGGGCATCTTAGCGTACATGAATGTACCCCAAGGAGTGGTGAATGCTGTCTTCTCTCTGTCTTCAAGTAATACAGAGAATTGATTGTAGCTAGTAAATTCATCAATCATAGACATCCTGGATGCCCTTGTCACCCTTTGTAATATGTGTTCCATCTTGGGCAAGGGGTAATTATCTTTTTTAGAGCTTCTGTTCAGATTTTAGAAATCCACACAAAGTCTGATTTCTTCATTCTTCTTTCTTACTGGGACCAAGTTGGCCTCCCATTCATAATACCTCAAAGGAATGATAATCGGGGCATCCAAAATCGTTTTAACCTCCTTCTCCATAATGGGCAACAACATAGAATTTATTTGTCTCAACTTCTGCCTAAATGGCTTGGACTCTTCCTTCAATGGGATCTTGTGCTCAATGATACTTGTGTCATATGTAATGACATCTTCATATGTCCAGGAAAACACATCAGAAAACTCCTTTAACAAATCAGCATATTCGTCCCTTTGCTCTCTTGACAAGCTGCTTGACAACTTGACAAATTTGGGATCCTTATCTGTACCAATATTGTACTTAGCTACTTCAACATCATCAACTGAACCTCTAAAATTTACTGCCACATCATTCCCATCAAACAATATTTCCAAAGGAACTAGTCCCTTTGGAATGTGGTTGCTAGGCAACTGAACAATATGGTGATTAGAAATTTTATTTAAAAATACATCAGCATGAGGGCTACTTTCAAAATCATGATCCTGATCAATATGTAATGCAAATAACTCATCAACAGACTCAAGAATTTTTTTGATTTCATTATCATCCTCAAACACCTTCCAATGCTTGATATTATCAGGTACATAGGGTCTATATTTCGCCCCTACATCATACTTGAGTTTAGGTGGCAATGGGACTCTGAAATGGCTTGCTGAATGCACCAAATAATCAACCATGGTATTCTCCTCTGTTGGAATAAATGAAATGTTGAAAGCTAGGAAGAAACTGTCAAATAGGTCCCATAATTCATTTCTGTAAGTCTTAAGCCTAAGGTGCTTGGATTGATAAATATTTTTGATCTGATGAACAATTAGTTATGCATCCCCAAATATTGATAGCCCTTCAATCTTGATGTCTTTTGCATCCCTTAAACCCAAAGCAAGAGCTTCATAATATGCAACATGATTTGTAGCTTCAAATTCTAGCTTGTAGGACAAAGGTATCGTCTCTTGATAAGGCGAAACAAATACCACTCCAACACCAACACCTTCCTTAGAAGAGGCTCCATCAAAGAACATCTTCCAAACAGAGGTAGTTGGAGGAGGTATTTCACAAAGAGTAATGGATTGTTTTCTGATTTCAAGAGGAGGTTCAGGAGTATTAGTGAGCTGCAATAGGCTGGATCCCAAATCAGTGTCAATAGAAAAAATAGGATGGTTGGTGGGGTCTGTTTCATCACTAATGATGTAGGCCAACTGAGCTTCCCTTTAAAGTCTTCTATGCTCACCCCCAAAACACAGGAATGGTGGCATATGTGAGGTCCATCTACAAAGTTCCCCCAAGTTTATTTATCCAAGATCCTGACAATAACATACCAAACTTGGGGGGAACATCAACCACTACAATTTCCATGACCACACTTTTAATGGGCAACTGAAATAAGGTCACAACCAAATCTTTGATGACCCCAAGCCACTTCACTTTCCTAGAGTCAAAAGAATATAAGTCATGGTAGGCTTTTGTGATTTCTAATCCAAGTTCATCCATGACTACTTTGGGCATGAGATTTTGAGATGCCCCTGAGTCCATCAAACAATTATGCAACACCTTATCATGTATGTTTAGTGATGTATAGAAGGGAGGGGATGAATCATCTCTATCTTCTATCAAAGGACCTAAGATGACTGCTGACTTTTCATCCTGAAGATTAGCTGAGTCAGTGGTATTTGAGTAGGATTCATACTATTCGACAACACATGTATTCCAACAGAGGACGATTTTTTTTTGTAACCAATCACATAACCAGATCAAAGATCAACACACCAATGTTTTCACGTGGTAAAACCCCTATGGGGAAACATCCATGGTCCCAACCAATGTGGCGATTTGGAGCAGTTTATTAATGCAAAAGAAAAATATTACAGAGATATTTTACAAGAGAGTTTCTCACAATCGATTATCGAAAAATGACCCTCCATGCTCTTTAAATAGAGATCATGGAACAATTGAGTGTTAAGCCAAGGATCAATGGCCGTTAAGATCAAGGAGAGTATGAACCGTCAGATCACTCTATGTCGGGAACATATCATGACCGTCGGATTTCCTAACTACAAATGCATACTAAAGAAACACACTAAGAAACAAACTTTTACCTAATGACACATTAGACCAAGTAGATCTTAACTAACTCCTAAGTGTCTAAATATCCTAACATCCCCCCTTAAGAACAACTTGGGATAGGATCAAAGGATTTACATTGGTGACACAATAGGAGAAGGAAGGCGACATTAAAGCCTATCCCTCCTTAATGACAACTTCCTGAACTCCTAACATAGATTGAAGTTTGGAAAACTTCGCTTCTGTAAGAGACTTTGTGAAAATGTCTGCAACTTGATCTTCTGTAGGGAAAAAGAGCACTTCAATAATTTGATCATGAATGAGATTTCTGATGAAGTGCATGTGTAGCTCCATGTGTTTTCTACACTGATGTTGAACTAGGTATTTGGCGAGCTTGATGGCACTCTGATTGTCACACCAAAGGCTGGTCGGATGCTGCTGCTGGAATACAAACTTTGAAAGGATCTGTCGAAGCCACAAGGCTTCCTGACTTGCATTTACTGTTGCTCGATACTCTACTTCTATTGAAGAAAGTGAAATAGCCTGTTGTTTCTTATAGGCCCAAGCGACAGGTCCTGAACCAAGGCTGAAAACATAACCTGCAATAGACTTCTGATCATCAGGGCCGTCGTCCCAATCTGAATCAGTGAAACCAACCAATAAAGGAGTCCCCCCTGAACTGTAATGTATCCCGAACTGAACTGTACCATGGACATATCGAAGTATCCTTTTAGTTGCTTTCCAATGGCTTTCATGGGGTGTTTTCATATACCGGGAAACAATACCAACAACAAAGGAAAGATTAGGACAGGTATGAGTCAAGTATAATATGCTACCAACTAATTGACGGTATAGGGTGGCATCAACTTTGGGAGAAGTACAAGTGGTAGTAAGCTTGAATCCATACTGGAAGGGAGAAGCGGTTGGTTTACAATCATCCATGTGAAAGTGATGAAGAAGGTCACAAGCATACTTAGATTGGAAAAGAAAAATTCCTTCATTGGTTAGCAAAACTTGGAGGCCAAGGAAATAGTGCCAAAAACCTAAGTCTTTCATTTCAAATTTCTTCTTAAGGATGGTTTTCACATGGTTTAAAAGTTTTGAGTCACTACCAGTAAGGATAAGGTCATCAACATAAAGTAAAAGGATTATGAGATGGCTTCCTACTTTCTTGGTATAAACATTAGGATCAGAATGGCATCTAGAGAATCCAGTGGAAATAAGAAAGTTGTCCATTTTGGCATACCAAGCTCGGGGATCTTGCTTAAGACCATAAATAGATTTCTTAAGGCGACAAACAAGGCTAGAGTCATTCTAGACATAGCCAGGAGGTTGTTCCATGTATATTTCTTATTGCAAATATCTGTGCAAGAAGGTGGATTTAACATCCATCTGATGGACCTCCCATTTATGTGAGGTAGCAAGGGCAAGAAAAAGGTGGATGGAATTCATTTTGTCTACAGGGGAAAAGGTTTCATTATAGTCAATTCCTTCAACTTGGGAAAGTCCTTTGGCAACTAATTGAGCCTTGTGTCTTTCAACACTTCCATCTGTTGCATACTTAGTTCTATAGACCCATTTACATCTGACAAGTTTTCTTCCTTTTGGAAGAGGTACAAGATCCCAAGTATCGTTTTCCATTAAAGAACAATACTCTTCATTCATTGCTTTATCCCAATCTGGATGACCTGAAGCTTCTGCAAATGTCTTTGGATCATGAGTTTCTCAAACTTGAGCCAAAAGAGAAGAGGCTCACTGGAACTATGAACGTGTCCAACGTTGATTTGAAGGATCATCGACAACATCAACAACTGCTTCTCGTGTTGAACGGACCCATCTAGGAAGTTGTGGAGCTGGTGTTGGTTCAGGTTCAAAGGACTCATCTGGAGGAAGGTGAGAAGGTAGAGGTGGATTTTCATCCTCACTGTCATCATCTAAAGAAGAAACCAGAACAAAATAAGGCACAAGCACCGAAGATGGTTCGCAGGCCGAAGAAGGAACAACTGTCGAATTAGGCTCACAGGCCAAAGAAGGCACAAACTCCAAATTAGGCTCGCAGGCCAAGAGATTTTCATCAAATTTAACATCTCTTATAATAATAATTTCATTACAATGTGTTTGAATAAGTATATAACATTTGACATCTTTAGAATAACCAACAAATATACACTTATCAGTTTTAGGCTACAATGCTTTCCTTTTCTCAATAGGAATGTGAGCCTATGCTATACTGCCAAATACACAGAAGTGATTTACATCTCGTTTAATTTTAGTCCAAGCTTCTTTGAGCGTTATATTTTTAAGATCCTTTGTGGGAGTGCGATTTACTATGTAATTTTCACAGTTGATGGCTTCCGTCCAATACTTTAGACTTAATCCCTTAGATTGGATCATACAATTAACCGTTTCTTTTAATGTGCGGTTCTTTCTCTCAGCAACACCATTTTGTTGTGGTGTATATGGAACAATGTGTTGCATTTGGATTCCTTGTGTAGTGAAGTAACTTGTAAAATTATTGTTCACATATTCGCCTCCATTATCTGTTCTTAACCTTTGAATTTGATGTCCAGATTGCTTTCTTACAAGGGCCTTGTAGGCCAAAAAATTATCAAAAACTTCGCTCTTAAGTTTTAATAAGTAAA
>SNQJ01S0064105.1:40875-56358 GCA_010110895.2 Picea sitchensis | reverse complement strand
TGTTCATTTCAATTTGTAATCAAATTATTGACTACTTTAGATATCATAATTTGTTACAGGTTGATGTGATGTGATTTAACTAGTGTCCATATTTGATGTCTCTCATTTTACATACAACAATTATCCTGTTTCAATTTAATGAGAAGAAGGTTAATCTTCTTTGTTAAATGAGCAGTTATATACAAATCTTTGCAGTGAGATTTATCTTAATGTAATCATTTGAAAATTATAAAATTGTTGTTGTTGCATCCTTTGCATGTTCTGGCGTTAGCATTCAAAAGCATTGTTACTTCGTGTTTATGCGAAGTATTGCAGAATCTGGTGTGGGTTGTCCTCATCAAACAGTGAACGCAGATGCTATGTATAGGGCGAATAGGAGATGATATTTCAGGTTAGTTTGATAGTTCATTTTAGTAGCTTAATCGATATAAGAATTTTTTGTAGTTTAGATTTACAGTACAGATTGTTATTTTTATTGCTTAGTTAGATAGCTATCATTTCATTCCTTGTTCATAAAAGTTATAAAAATCAAAAAATACTAGCTTCGCTGTCATAAGACAATTCATATATGATTTTGCAGATTTCGATCAAAATGTGCATTTTGTGAATACTGTATAGATAACAGAGATTTAATCATATCAATACACTATATATTTAATGAGTAGGATTACCATTTCACTAATATTAATTAGTGAACTGTGAATATATATTAGACTTGTATATAGTTGCAGTAGCTGTTTTTTTTCACTTAGTTAGTTTCTTTAGTTTATTTTTTTTTTTACTTTCCTAGGATTCAGATCGGCCAACGGAGCCGCTAAACCCGTCGGAGTGAATTAATCCAAACGGCTTGGGTTATTTAGACAACCCCGGACTGGATTCACTCCTCTAGTTGACGAGCGGTCAATTTTGCCCGTCAACAGGGGGTCACTTGAAGGTATACCCATAATGATGAGTAGAAGCCTTTCAAATTTATTTCGGGCCAGATACCCTACCCTTGCGCGTGGATCAGACTATCGATTGTTTCCCCAGGCATTACTATTGTAGTTGGTAACCTTAGTGGCCTATCTCTTTGGGGTCTTTACACAAGGTGACTGTTGAGGGGAAAGTCTTCACAGTACCTAGAATCGACGTTGGCCAGACTCACTCGGGCTCCTTGGAGGGTATACCCACGATTATGTGTGGGAGCTTGCACCATGGTGTAAGTCCGTTAAGCAGGTCATCAATGTAACTTTTCCACCTGCTCTAACTCAGCCCCTTCTTACTTTGGTCCTATGATGTTGGATTTCATCACCAACTAGTATGCTCATTGTGAGAAGGCTTTATTTGCTTGCTTGCTTACTATATTTTTAGCGTGTGTTGTTTGTTCTCCCTAGCATAATCTAGGTTGGATTTTTATTTTTATGGTGTCAGTTCCTGGAATGACCAATGGTGGAACCCCTTTTCTAGGGGAACCCTTTGTTTTTCCTTCTTACGAAAATGTTTGTCCTCCTTACATCGCTACTTTGAGCCTTCCAGGTCTCACAATTGGGTTATCGGTATGTTTTTTTTCCACTCTGGTGATATCGAATGTAGGTGCTTTAGGTGTAGGAACACCACCCACACATCAACCTCATGTCGACCTTTCTCCTTCTTTTCCCATCAGCTCTCCTTCCATTTCTCCATCTTCGCCTAGTGAAAGCTCTCAAGCAAGTAGCCAGATTGATAAGAAGAAGAAGAAACATAAAGAGAAGAAGAAGAACCAGAAAGGCACCAAGCCTCCAACTACATCAGATGTTGGATCTAAGAAACTGGCTACTATTAATAGTATTGGGAGTGTTGATGAGGTCAAAAAGATTAAAATGAAGAATTTGAAACCCAAATTCCCTTGCAGTCTTTGTAAGGGTGACCACTTTCTGAGGGATTTCCCTGGTCTTCCCAAGGTCTTAGAAATGTGGTTGTCCATGTCATCAACCCCTGATGTACATGTTGGTGATGCCTCGTCAACTAGTGGTGTTAAGGTTGGTAAGAAGAAGTCAACTATCAAATTTCCTTGTATGTTATGCGAAGGTGATTATTATTCTCACCTTTGTCCTTGTATGGACGAGGTTTCTTCTCTTTTGAAAATTCTTCAACTTCCAGTCGGTTATCATAAGATTTCTCCCAACCCACTATTAGTTGATGTTCTGGTCAATATGGTTCCATCCCCGATCAATCTGGTTGATCAGGTGGTCAATCTAGTTTCATCCTCAGTTGAACCACTCACCAAAGTAGTTGATCTAGTTCTTCCATTGATCATCCCCACTTTTCATCTGAAAAGTGAAACCCAAGTGAATGATCCAGTCCAGTCATTGGTCAGTCCTACCCTTCATCCAAAGAGTGTCAAAGTGGTCGATTGAATCCACCATCAGTCGATCCCACTCCTACTCTAATGAGTGCCAAAGTGGTTTCTCGAGTTACATCATCGGTCAATCCCGCTCCTCTGAAGAGTGCCAAAGTGGTTGATATGGTTCTTCCATCAGTTGATCCCACTCCTCCATTGAGGAGTGCCAAAGTGGTTTCTCTAGTAAAATCATCGGTCAATCCCACTCCTCCTCTGAAGAGTTCCAAAGTGGTCGATCCAGTTCCACCATACGTTGATTCTACTCTCCCACTAGACAGTAAACCTGATACTGCCCATGTTTTTCTTGTTGATACATAATCTATTGTGCTGGGGGGAATTCCTCCTTCTCCTACAAAAACCTCTCCAAGTAATGAGGCCATCATTTTTTATCGGGGTGTGCTAAATGGACCTCATATTCCCTCTCACATTCCTTTTAAGATCACAGTATAGGTTTGTGGTCGGGCCATTCCTTAGACGTTGATAAATGAAGGTTCATCCGTTAGTATTTTGTCCTCTATTGCTTGGAAAGCTTTGGGTTATCCTAAGTTTGTGTCGGTTACCCAGAATCTGTTCATTTTTAACAGAAGAACCAATCAACCTTTAGGGATCCTTCCTCAGTTCCCTATAACTTTGGGAGGGAAACCTGTCTTTATTGATGTTATGGTAGTCCGGGACCCCTTTGATTTCGATTTAATCCTCGGGTGAGATTATGTATATTCCATAAAAGATATTGTGTCCACTCTCTTTCATGTGATATCTTTCCCTCACGATGGAATAATGGTGACTATTGATCAACTTTCATTCATTGGCCCTGACTTGACCATCAACCTAATGATCTCCCTAAAGGTTTCTTATCTATAGTCGGTATCACCCCTGCCACAGGTCAATTATGTGGTGTTATCTCCCATGCCTTTAGTTGTCAATAAATATGAGCCTCTCACTGTAAGCTCAGCCTTTTGTGACTTAGATCTGGTAGTTGACATGGTGATCTCTTCTGTAGGGCTATTGGATCCTGATCTCCTTACCCCTGTCATGACCCTCGACATGTGTTCCTTCCAGAGCATTCTTCTTCCATCTAGTGAAGATCTCTTGGAAGCCATGACCGAGTTTTGTCCCTTGACATGGTGTCCTTCCAGAGAATTATCCTCTTGGAAGCCATGATCAAGAAGATTCTATGAGCATGGTTTTCTTCTCTGTAGAAATCTCGTTAAAAAATGAAACAGAGGTTACGAGCATATTTTTTCTTCTCTGTGGCAAGCTCGTTAAAAAATGAAACAGATGCCATGAGCATAGTTTCTCTTCTATGTAGAAAGCTCATTAAAAAATGAAACAAAAATCTGTGGATTCAACCCAGAGTCATGAGCATAGTTCTTTTCCTGTGTCAAGCTCGTTAAAAATGAAACAGTCACCTCTCCCATCAGGTCGAGTCTTTCGCCAGATCTCGTAGATTTCAAGTCGAGTCTTTCATTAGGTCTTGTATTTGAACCTTCATTTCATCCACCCTTATCCTTTTTCTCCATCTAGTAGAGAAATTGGTGACAACCTCAAAGTCGGTGAAAGAATTGAAGCTTGGGGGGCATGTCTCCAGCCTTTGATGATCATTCTGGAGTTAAGCCACTAGATTTTCAAGATGGGGGCAGAGTACCGAGCTTAGTATTTGTTATTTCTCATGCTCACAAATACATGAGAATGTAACCAAGTATACTTTTATCACTTTTTCAAGCTCGCATGGATACACGAAAAAGGAACCCCCTAGAGTCTCCTTTAAGCTCTTTTTAGACTCTCTAAACATGAAAAGATTGTCGAGTGATCTTTCTTCCTTTCACACTCATTAAAAGGTTTGAAGGGCGTATTTCGAGTGATAATTTATCTCCTTTTCATCCTCATGAGACTAACATTATGAAAAAGGACAACACTGGAGTCATCTTTAAGTCATTTTCAAACTCTCTAAATATGAAAAACCACCGATTTTACCTTCTCTGAACTCGTTAAACAATCATACATTGAAGGGCCCATACGGGACCGAACCCTTACTTCTTCCAGTTCATTAAAAAAGGAAGAGGCACTTATCGAAGGTTATTTATATCGAGCATGTGTTACCCTCCTCGAGCTTGTTAAATAAAAAAGAGGTACTCATCTATCTGGATGGGGGAAAAATTGAAGGAAGCAAGCCAAGCAGTTTTTGAGAACATTACTAGTAATCCTTACAGTTGCCCTTGAACACGACATTTTTTCTTTGCACGCATTTCAATCCGTTGAACCTTTGCACTAAACCAATCCTTTGAGTCTCCTTACTCCTTTGGGTCACCTGGAAAAAGTCACAGTATCCACTGCATTATCAAGTTTTGGTCCCTGTTAAGTTTCTGCTGTCATGCCTTAGTGTTCAAGGGAAGTATCTGCCTCAAGAGTCAACCATCACAAATTCCTGTTTCAATGCCCATGTTAGTCCATGTTCATTTGATCCACCAATTTAAATATTTGTGCCCCTTTCATGTCATTGATGGGGGATACATCAAGGCCCTCCTTCGATGAGTCTGTTCCTGTCGACTTCAGCACATTATTCAGGAACTAGGCTTAGAAACTAGTTAGTACCTTGTGACCTGCATGCCTCAATGGAAGGCCTCCTCGCTTCCAATAGTGGGTTTACATCATTGACCCATGATTGGATGATTCCATGTATGTTCGACTTCATCTCATCTATTCACATTCGTTGGAATGTACTAGAGTACCTTGGGAATCATTGACATCAATGGTGATCTCCCTCACGCTTGTTAATGGTTTACCTCATTGACTGGTAATCAAGTGGTTTTTGCCATGTTTGACTTTAGGACATCTATTCACATGGTTAGATTCGTACTACATTGGGATTGGTAAGAATACCCTGGGATGATTCATCACTCTTATATGAACTTTGCCCAGGTTGTGACAGAGTTTCTTTGAACATTGACACATATACTGTAACATAGATCCACTTTGTATTGGTCGTGGCTATGTATTGTCGTCTCATAAATCCACTGTGTATTCTTCATGGTTGCGATTAGTTCAAGTCATATAAGTATAGATCCACATTGTCTCTTCAGTGGATATACCCTTTTGTCAATATAATTATGGATCCGCAGTGTATTCTATGGGGTCCATACCTTAAAAAGTCTTTATCACTCAAGCATAGCAATGTCTGCCTTGGGTTTGAAACAGGTCATAATATTTGTTTGATAGTTGTGTGTAGCTTTTTCCAACCTCTCTATGTCCATACGCTTGCTCAAAAAATTCTACAAAGT
This sequence comes from Picea sitchensis, assembly GCA_010110895.2. NCBI lineage: Eukaryota > Viridiplantae > Streptophyta > Pinopsida > Pinales > Pinaceae > Picea > Picea sitchensis. The sequence continues at coordinate 50,721 of SNQJ01S0064105.1, read as the reverse complement.
ACTTCAGTCATCATCATCTTCTAACTTCGCACTTTGGGGGGCAATCTATTACACATCAAAATCACTCATTGCAATGATGGCTAGTGTCATCGTTACAAATGTCGCAAGTGTCTAATATTGGTCACAAGTGTCACAAACATCATACTATTATCTTTCCTATGCCGTCTCTCTAACGACATCATAAGGACACTTAAGACACCTCAAAGACTAGTTTTGAAGAGGAGAAATCAGTTGACAAGGAGTACAAGTATTTTTCCATGGAGCAAGCCACTCAAAAATCAAATTTGGAAGGGATCGCTCCCCTATACACGGTCAGGAAGCACTGGCACTCTATGCCCTCTTCTGGGGGAGCGTTCCAATGCTCTGTGCCCCTTTTGAGGGAATGTTGGTCCTTTTTGAGCGAATTTTGGACTGTTGAGACAAATCAGGGAAGAATCCCCTCAATCTCTCAAAGAAGTTGGATTCAAAACTGAGGTCAAACATCAATCTTAGGGAAGATCCACAACTGAAGGAGAGGAATCCTCAACTTATCCCAAAGATATCTCAAGTGGTTAGGCCTCTCCAAGCCTATATAAGGAGGCCTTCTCATGGTGAAAGGAGAGATTAGAGAAGATATAAAGCATCAAACTTATGATCCCATAAGTAAGATACCATGAAAGCATAATCAATGTGGATTACTTGAGCATAGGTTGGACAAAGAGAGATAGAAGAAGTTGTTGCACCTTCATCAAAGGTCTGTAAGTACTCTTCATTTGTTCTCATTAATATACATATATGCTTGGTTTGTTTCTTTCAAGTTTGTGTTTGTTCCACATGAACTTGTCTCTAGTAGATAGATCTATTTTTGAGCTAATCTCACTAGAATAGGAAGTTTGTTGTATCTTTGTTTGTTCTACAGGACTTATCGAGGAGCTTAGGATCAAAGCTCAACTTGGACTATGCGAGGACAAACGCCATTAAAAAGGTACACTTTTCTCTTCCTCTTCATACATTAGCTTAATTAGATCTAAAAGGATGGCAGTGACCAGTGATAGCACCCTTTCTGTCTTGGTTTTAGGAGTTTAGAGACCAAGAGGGAATCCACTTGTCCACAGGGGGATTCTCCTATATTTTCAATATAGTAAAAAAGAAAATGCATGGACTGATAAGATACCTGATATATAAAATTCTACTATGTATAAAAGCAATAACTCAAGCATAATACCAAGCAGCCAAGCAAAGATCTCAGAGTACAAGGAAAAATCAAAAAATGAAAAAAAAAAAAGAAAGACTACGCCCAAAAATTCAACTCCAAACAGGTTTTCTGGCGACCCATAGAATCTCAACCTACACTACAGAGACCTAAGAAGGCTCAACAATCATCAAATCCCACCCAATAGTCATTAAACCAATAAAACAAGCAAGGGAAAGTGGTATACGCGGTTGTTCAAGAGAAAAGTGTGTATATACGCAGCTTGCAGTGAGAGAGAATGCATGTATACGTGAATGTCAAGGCAAAAGGCACGTACAGGCTTTAAAACAAGGCCAAGCAAGGGAAAAAGGCTGAAAACTCAGAACCAGAGTGAACATACTCTATCAAGTAGTGATATGACAAGAAACACAAAGGAAAAAGAGCAATGCAAGAAGAAAAAGTACTTCAACCCTTAGAAGGAAGATATCTCCCCAGTATGGTCGCCAATTCTGTTACAAGGGGAAAAATATCTATGGCCAAGGGTAAACCACAAAAGATAGGTATGACTACAAAAATCATTTCAATTCCATTATATGCTATATAAACTAATGTGCAAGATAAGAAAGAGGCCTACCTCGATCCAACATTCAATGATGTACCACCGTTGAGCACTTCGACCCAAAGCTTTCTACCTACAACAAGCTCTCAACAAACAAGCAGAGAAAGTACATAGTGATAATATAAATGGGTTAGCACATTAGATAACATAATCCATTAATAAACATTACAAAAATTCCCATGGATAATAATCATATATTTTCACGATACCAATAGGACGGGAAAGGATTATTTCTATTAATAATTGATCAGCATAAGTGACAACATTACAGACTTCCGTGTCGGCATGGTTTGAAACCAAGAAACCAATTTCCTTCCAACTGGGCCTCCACCACTTCAATCCTCTACCAAAGGCAAGCTCATAGGAGAGAGACAATGAGGTTCTCTCAACAATAGGTAAAGAGCTTGGGGGTTGAACACTGTGCTCAGACTTGAGGGACAAAGGGATGCAGACTCAATATGAAGTAATTTCTCTAGAGTAACTTTTCTCTCAAAGTTGAATTCTTTCTCTTCTTTTCCATAGCTCGAAATTGTGATTTTATAGCCTTCAAAATGCAACTGAAGGTCCGAGTCGGAATGTTTCTAGTATATGGAAGGCCAAGGATCAGAGATCTCATGTCGTGACATGGAAACCCAACTTCATTTTTGTATTTTTTGGCACAAATACCGATGTACGTGGGTTGTAGTGGAGTAGCCTACGTATACGCATGTTGTATAGTAGATAGGGCGTGTATATGTGGAAAAATATGTACTTTTAGCTCTGGATTCATCAAAACGGGATGACAAGTCTGCATAGGGAAATGGAAAAAGGCCCTTTGTGAAAGATAATGATGATGAGGCAAATATTTCTATAACACACAACGAGATATCATTCACCGCAAACAGAGATCGTATGAAAAAGTTACACCCTTGGGAAGTTGGCGTATCAATTACCCCCATCGGTGCCTGCAAACATTTTTTCCTTTCATCTTCCGGGATTAGGATTTTGGATTTTCTCTATGTTAAAAATTCCTTTGGAGCCTCATTGTAAACATCATCATCTTCTTGTGAATGAGCATAGTCATCACATCTCTTTTGAGAGATAATCTTCCACCATTGTAGCGAGTCATTCACTCTATAATTTTATAGTTTCTATACATTCTCTCATTAATAAAAATTGTGCATTATTGTATCTCTATGTTTATTGGAATATCTTTGTATATTTTATTGTTATATATATGTCTTCATTTATTTCTCAAAATAATTTGAATCAACTAACAACTTCACTTACATGCTTCTTTTTGGCAATTGTACTGGAACATCTTGATAAGTAAGGTTTTTTCATTCTATATCTTGGATTAGGTAAGGAATTATTGCAATTATATGTGTTTATTCTTGATTTCAAGGTTATTTTGTCAAACCCTTGGAGGAGTATAAAAGAATACACCCTCCATAAAGGTTCTCTCTTTTATTGTAATTGAAAAGGCTATTTAAAAAGGTTGCTACAAGAAGTAAAAAGGCTTACACCCTTGTCTCAACCTCCGGGGGGCAAGAATTGTGTATTGGTGTACAGTCTCTTTGTCTCATTTCTTGAAGATATTGATATTGATGAGGTTAATAAAATTATGGGACATTGTGCATCTGGGAATGATAAATTTTTTCTCCTTCTCGTAATTTAGCTTTCATCGAAAAGAATGACCTAGAAACATTTACTCGACAAGGCATGGAGACCAAATATGATGATGTGATGAAAACCAATGGATATCTTCAAAGGATTCGAAAGAGTATGATGACACATGGAATGTGTTGAAAAACAAGGGTTCTCTTTTGAAGGAGTCAAAAGAGTATGACGACATATTGGATTCAATAAATTTTCATGTCCAAGGGAGACATCAAGCTACCATAAATGAAAGTTTCACTTGATCCACTTCTCAAATTTCCCCCCACCCAGATAGGCAAGTACCTCTTTGTTTTTTAGTGAGCTTGAAGAGGATAATAGATTCTTGGTATAAGCTCATATTCGATGAGTCCCATATTCACATATTTAATCAACCTGAACAAAGAAGAGTTCGGTCTCAAATGGGTCCTTCCTTATGTAGATTTTACGAGTCCAAGGAAAGAAAATTCAATGTTCTTTTCATATTTCGAGAGTCTGAAAATATTTAGAAAGACCAATCCAGATGGAATTTTTTGTGAAATTGGTCTCCAGAGCCCAAAAAAGTATAAAATGATACCTAGCATAACTCTTTTAATCATGCTTGACTAGAGTGTTCATTTTTCATAAATAGTCAGATGATACCAAAAAAGAGATAAACTATCGCTCTGTTGGTGAGTTCTTTGTTTGGTGTGCTATCAGTGTTGTCATTGATGTCAACTGAGAATGGTGTGAAGGAAAGAAGGAATCGCAAGACAAAGGTTTGAAAGAAACTACATTAGGAATCATTGATTATCGTGGATGATAGATCTCTAGCACACATTCATATCAGTGCATGGAAACAAACAAAAGTTAACAAAAAAGAGTAGGGGCCATGTCCAAAGTCCCGAAGCATGAAGTCCCGATGATATTTGGACCATTGGATCAAGGAAAGTTGTGGGTCATTGATAGGACAAGAGCAGAGAATCAGGAATTGGGAAACAAGAGAAAGGAAGTGCTAACTTCCGACATCGCGAAGTGCAAAGAGGAGATCTGGGCTGTCGGATCACATAGCATTGTGGACCGTTGATATGAAAATGCAAACTAAATTCTGACATCGCGAAGTGCAAATTCCCGAAGCACGAAGAGGATATCTGGGCCATCGTATCACAGAGGGTTGTGGACCGTTGGTTTGACACGATGAATTTTAGAAGCTCAGACATCATAGAAAGAAGGAGAGCTAACTTGCGAGTTCTAGAAACACAAAGTTCTGAGCTGCTTGGCCCCAAGTCACATCCAATGGTCACATCAATGGAGAATAGGGGAAGGAGCTAGTGTTGCTAGGTTGTACTTCAGAGATCAGGAGTTGGGAGAGTTGGGGTGACTCACAACTGAATATCCAATGCGTGAAGTCGCAAAGTGCCTTTTTGATTGGTGTGTGGTCACAACCAATGGTCACATGGAGAGTTATTTTGCGTCCAGTGATAGTTCGCATGGGTATAGTTCACAAGGACCCGATGTAATTCGAACCATTGATCTCTGGCTTCATCCTCCAGCAAGATCTCAATCGTTCAAATCTATCGACATTGTATTTTACACAGTAAAAAGTCAAAAATCCTCTGCGTGTATAATCCAATGACGTTGATTAAATAGACATCCTGATCAAAGTGTCGTTGTTTCAATTCATGATTTCTTGACCAGTTACAATTCAGTTTTACTAATTGAATCATTGTTCTTAGGCATCTGAGATTCGTAGTGTAACGAATTATGAGAGTATGCATAAAATAAAAAATTTGTGACAGAGTGAGGTTGTCGTTTCTTTATAAACTGAGTTGAACTGTATGTAATGAAAATTACAGTATGAACAAAGAGAGAAAAAATTCATAGATGAAGAACATAAGCTAGACAGAGCAGAAATGGTGAAAAGAGAAGAATGTACAAGAACCTAAGAGCATGAGAAGAATAGATAAAGAGAATATGGAAAGAGATAGAAAGGGGAGCCAAGTATGAACAGACGGAGGCAGAGCATAATTACATAATAGAAAAGAGACAACAAGTGGAGCCAATCATGAACAAACAGAAGCAGAGAAGAATTGCAGAATAAAGAAGAAGTGGTAAGTGTTAAAAAGGTATTATTCAAGAAAATATTTATAATCAGGTTGGTAGGGTGGTGCTAGGGAGGATTTTGGTCCTCTGTTATTCAAGTTGTTGCTTGAATACTGGGAGTTGTAGCTTCCATGTATTTGTGTCTAGAAAATAGGGTGGCAGGGTGGTGCTAGGGAGAACAAAGAGTTTTCTGTGTGCAAGTTGGTGCTTGTATAAGTGGAAGTAGGTGCTTCCATCTAGTTGGTGTTGTAAATCATAAGGAGAAAAAATGTTTCTTTCTAGTGGGTGCTAGAGAAACTTGAGGGTTGGTGCTTTCTACAAGTTGCAGCTTGCTAAAGAATTTGGTGCTCAAAGATAGATGATGTACAGGAATTAAAAGATTGTTTATCATTCTAATAAGAAGAGGTATTCTCCCTTTATGGTTTTCCTCATGAATATATGTCTCTTTGTATATCATATGTGTGATTGATGTTTACTATTTCTGTTGTTTATGTCTTGCATAATCTTGATTATCATTTGGAGAAGAGTAACATTTTTTTAGCAAGCATAAAAATATTTAAGCACATTNCACATCAGTTGTCTTAGTAATTTCAACAATTGGTATCAGAGCAAGTTCCTTTTATTTAAAGGTTTATTAGTAAGCTTAAACATGAAAATTCATGAAGGGACTTCAACAAATAAGTCTCCTCTATTTGATGGAACAATATTTTCTTTCTGGAAGGTTAGAAAACAACTTCCTCTACACTCTTTCAACTCCTAAAATGTTGATATTTTAGAATTCCCAATCAACAGCTCACACTCCCCTAGATCTGATGGATATTATCTCTCCTGAGCTTATGAGTGTTGAAAGACTCTCACCTTTATCCTCCTGTGGATCTATTGGATCCAACGGCCCACGAAAAATTGGTGTTTCTCCTTGTGGGAATTACAATCATCCCTCTGAGGTTCTCGATGGTTTCTCACCAATTGAATCGACGTCAACCCTCCTGAGCTTGATTCCTTGAGGTGACGTGAACCCTCATCCTTGCTCTAGACTTCTCCAAGTCTTTGTCCTCCATGATATTGATCCTTGACGCAACTCTGGGATTCTAAGGAATCCTGTGAGCACTCCTTGCAGCTTCCACAATAACTTCTGGCTATTCGACAACTCCAAATCTGTGCACCCTTTGCAACAGAAGTTCTTCAACCTCTCACTTGGTTTGGAAAATTATAAGACTCGACCTGGTCTACGCACACCTTGCGCAACTTTGTGATATACTTTCACTTCCACTGGTATAAGATCAATAGTATCTCCCATGGTTTTTTCTAAGGTAAGACTCAGAATTGGTCGACGCACTCCTTGCGGACTTTCACTGCACTCCTTGCAGTATTTCTCAGGAAGAGAAACAATTGAAACTTATACTCTCCCTCTCACAGACTTCATACATTCAACATGAAATCCCATACACATAAAGCATTGAAACAAATGCACAACATAGCATGTAAGAAAACTATGAACATACCATTCAATAGATACACACTCAACAACCATAATACACTAGACAATGGATCAAAGAATTTTTATATTAATTCAAGTGCTTTTGTACATTGTTTTTCATAGCAACAACTATATGCTCATACAACTTCTAAAATCTCTATTCCTCTCTACTCTCATATGCTCTCTTCCTCTTACTATCAGAACGATACAATGAGAACAACAACCACACACTACATATGAGGGAGTCTTTATGAGTTTTCCCTCCTATAACCTTAAACTATCTTATCGAAATTAAAGACTGCAACTATTTTACATTTATTCTAATAAATGGCTACAACCAAAAGATGAGAGAAAACGCTCAAGATCTACGTTATAATCCCAAGACATTTAAAAGCAATTACATCCTTCCAGCTATCACATTAATGTGTTCTCTTTTGAATTTAAAATTTCATCAAAATGTGCATTGGTGTATATCCAGTTGTCCTCCACTCGTGCTTGCTTTGTTGGAAATGCTCTTGCATCACTGCGTTATTTTCCTCATATTATCCTTAGAAGATACTTCCTCTGACTCTGCACTGTCCAGGATGGTTTGGAATACTGTGCCAATGTATTTCACCATCTCTTCCAATTTCTGTTGTTCTACCTTCCTCTTCTTACCTTCTTGGTTAAGTGATTCCTTCAATGAGATGATCTCTTCCTGGGCCATTTATATATTTGCCACATTTGACCTTGCCCTGGACTAAATTTCCTATGAAACACTAATATACAATTTGTATAGCACCTTCATTGAGATCTTGGGAAACACCAATTCCAATGTCTTTATCTTCTCTAGAGGATTCTGCACCGCCTCCTCATCAATGTATAACATATCCGATGTTATCATGAAGTTTTCAATCCCCTATGCCAATGGAACCATTTTTTGATACACTTATGGGTTGACCCGGGCTCTAACTACAGGATTACAAACTTCCCTTCTTGATACTAGAAGGAAACACAACGCACAGGGTGCGTTGTGCAGTCTCACTCGAGATGGCTTCAATGGGTGGCCACATGACTCAGATGTCTGCAACCATGGGATGGGATGTGTTTCTCTCTCAGGGTCATTATATCTACTCACTTGTTAACCCTTGAATACCCATTTATTATGCTAACTCTAACTGGATGTTAGTTTTGACCATTGACACAACTATTCCAACAAAACTCCATTAACCATTATAACAAAATATACCAACAAACATATATTCATCTATTGAAACATAAGATCTAGATCTGAATACTAACTATGAAATTCATCCATTTAGTGTTGTTCTAAATAATTCACTAGCTTATCCTTAGTGTGTTGTATTATTTCCTTTACCATTCTAACATGTTCATCATAAAACTCATTAAAGTAAATATAATCAAAGAGACTTCACACATACACACATAACCCAGATCCTAGGGCTACATCCACAAAGATGAGTCTCTTCATCTCTTTATTCTTCTTCATGCAAAATCCAATGTTGTGCATTGTACATTTCTTCCTCCATTACAATCAATCTCCACGGATCACAATAGTAATCATAATACTGAGAACTTCTAACCAATATCTTGACAAAACCTCCTAACCAACTAAAGGACAACCTTTTCATATTCCTAATACATTCTACTTATACAAAATAATGGGACAAATCCCTTAAAAAAACCTTAAACCTAAGAAGATTAGGTTTGTCCACTTTCCACTTCTTAATCTCGATTGGTCCGCGATCCAATCATTCTCCAAGTCAGTGCTTGTCCACTTTGTAACTTCTTTTCATTGGTGTTGGTTTTCCTCTATTTTTGGCATTGGTTTTCCTCTATTTCTGGCACGTTCCTCATTTTCCAGCACTGCCTTGATTTCTTAAAACTTCCTTTATTTTCTTCCAAAATTGGTCTGCGTCAACACAATGTTACGAGGGAAAAACTCTCTATGGCCAAGCGTAAACCACAACAGACAGGTATGACTGCAGAAATCAACTCAATTCCATTGTATTCTATATAAACTAATGTGAAAGATAAGAAAGAGGCCTACCTCGATCCAAAATTCGATGATGTTTCACTGTTGAGCACTTCAACCCAAAGCTTAATACCTACAACAAGTTATCAACAAAAAAGTAGAGCAAGTACATAGTGATAATATAAAGGGGTTAGCACATTAGATAACATAATCCATTAATAAACATTACAAACATGCCCATGGATAATAATCATATATTTTCATGATACCAATAGGACGGGAAAGGAGTATTTCGATTAATAATTGATCAGTAGAAGTGACAACATTATAGACTTCCGTGTTGGCATGGTTCGAAACCAAGAAACCAAGTTCCTTCCAACTGGGCCTCCACCACTTCAATCCTCCACCAAAGGAAAGCTCATAGGAGAGAGACAATGAGGTTCTCTCAATGATAGGGAAAGATCTTGGGGGATGAACACTATGTTCAGACTTGAGGGACAAAGGGATGAAGACTCAATATGAAGTAATTTCTCCAGAGCAACTTTTCTCTCAAGGTTGAATGCTTTCTCTTCTTTTCCATAGCTCAGAATTGTGTTTTTATAGCCTTCAAAATGCAACTGAAGGGCTGAGTCATAACGTTTCCATTATATGGAAGGCCAAGGATCAAAGATCTTCTGTCGTGACATGGAAACCCAACTTCATTTTTGTATTTTCTGACACAAATCTCGATGTATGCGGGTTGTAGTGGAGCAGCCTGTGTTAAGCCCTAATATTGGCTCATTAACCCTTAATTGGGGCATATTATATTAGTAATGTTATTTTATTTATGTCGACTTTAGGCCATTAGTTGTAATTATACCTCCTAGTCTCCTATATATACCAAGGAG
>SNQJ01S0064105.1:25189-40865 GCA_010110895.2 Picea sitchensis | reverse complement strand
ATTGTGGACAACACTTGTCTCAAGGGGAGGGGCATGTTAAGCCCTAATATTGGCTCATTACCCCTTCATTGGGGCATATTATATTAGTAATGTTATTTTATTTATGTCGTCTTTAGGCCATTAGTTGTAATTATACCTCCTAGTCTCCTATATATACCAAGGAGACATTTTAATTTTGAATCATCTTGTACTTAAACATTTAAGTGGGGTAAAAGGAGGTTGCCCCCTCGAAGAGGCTTATTATTTGAAATTATCTCTTTTTCAATGCATTGAGTACTTTTTCTGAGGATTTTCTATGCTATATTGATATTTGGTTCTTAACAGCCTACGTATACACATGTTGTATAGTATATAGTGCGCGTATATGTGGAAAAATATGTATTTTTAGCTCTGGATTCATCAAAAAGGGATGACAAGTCTACATAGAGAAATGGAAAAAGTCCCTCTGTGAAAGATAGCGATGATGAGGAAAATATTTATACAACAGATGCCCCCTAATGTGTGAGGTCAGAGGAGTATATGTGATGGCCGAAATACATTATAAATAACCCAGGAGTGGAGTGGCAGAGGACCAGCGGGATGAACTCTATTTCTCATTACATTCTGTACTGAATTTGCATACATGGTTGCCAAGAATACACTGCAGATCCATGTGAAAAATATAACAAATAAGTGTTTGTGGCCATGAATAGGCAAATACAAATGCGGTTACATGCCAAAAGTTGTCATAGTCATGAAAAAGGCCCAGTGAAACCAGTCTCAAAACCAATCTAAAGATATATGTATACCATGGAGTACAATATGATCTCCCATGATCACTGAAGTCATATAGGTATTGTTCCAATGAAAAGGAAGCAACAACTCAGGAAATATGCAGCCACATAGTGGTGTCTTCAAGTCTTCTACACTATCCGCCAAGGGTGTAATTCTACATCATGTGAATAAAGGAGTTGAGGTCGAACACAATGAGACATCATTTGATAATCGGTCATTGAGGTATACCGTTAACAAACGCAAGACAACCTACCAATAATGAAAGTAGGTATCAAGGCACTGAGTACATTCCTACAAGTGTGAATAAAGGAGTCGGTGTTGAACACTTAAGGAATCCATTGATCAGGAGACATTGATGTATTCCCATCTGTAAATGGCGAGAGGGCCTGCGACTAATGACTCCAAGCCTCAAGGTACTCATAAAACTCTAGGTCCCATATCTAGAATAAATGAGCTGAAGTCGATGGAAAGAGACCCACTGAAAGGAGATCATTAAGGCATCTCTCATTAGTCAACATGAGCAACAAAGTAGGAGCTTCATAATTTGGTGGAGATCGGACAAAGAACATGTTCATGAACCAACGACCCTGTGCATCTTTTGCGTGTACCAATTGCAAGCGGTACACGAAAAAGACCCTCTGAATAGGATCCAATGATGAAAATTGTTGACAAAGGCGAGGAAACTACCAATAAGGCTAATGGCATTGAAGACATTGCACGAATCCCAAAGTGTGAATAGATATCTTTCTGTCGAACACAAGGGAAACCACCCAGTCAACGACCAATGATGAAATGTCGATTTTTGGGTTCAAGGTGACCTACCAATGATGAAAGTAGGGCCAGGGTGCATGATAAGACCATAGTATCATGTTATTCTGAGACAAACTGAGGGTATGGCTGACATACAAAGTCAATATTTCTGAGGATTGGCCGACACAGGTTGATAGAATTTCTTTGAACAAGAGTATGAGACATATGGTAGACTCTGGCAGCATGGACCCAATGATATAACTATCAGATGCAGGAGGCATCGATAATGTTCTCTATGGGGACTAGAAGAGTAACCAGTCGATAGAGAAAAATCTGTAACGAGATCATATTCCTAAGACCATGCTAAACCCAAAATTATGATGACGCAAGGACTCAATAACTTTGTGCTCTATTCAAAGGTGACACGACTGCTTCCAAATATAATATAGTACTCCCTTCTCACCCGTTTTTTTTTTTGTTTTTCATAACAAATGAATGCTATGATACAGAGGAGGAAATGAGTGTCGCAAGTAAGCAAAACTACTTCCAGCAGTGGAACGTACCTGTTCTCAAATGCAAGGAAATGCAAGAGGGAGATGGACACTCGGGGTGATGTTTCCTCCAGGGTATAGGGTGTCAAATTGTGAAGGATATAAATAAGGCTCTGCTTGGTTGAGGATGCAAAAATTGCTTAGGCAATGGTTTATAACGCAAAGCGAGAACCGACTAAAGGCTCAATACTACAAGCGAGGGCATGAGATGCAATCACAACTTAACGCCAAATAAATTTCCTTTTTTATGTCTTTTAGTCTATTTGGTGTGAAAAAGGGGTAAACTTGTGCCAAATAGAATTCTTTTCAAATCCAATTTACGAGTGTGAAAAAGATAAGTTCACTCGGCGATCTTTTCTATTTTTGGTAATGAGTCAGAAAAGAGCTTAACTAAGACTCATGACCTTTCAAATCCAATCTAATGTGTGTGAAAGGGACAAATCACTCGGTAATATTTTTGGTTTTCTAGACGAGTCGGAAAATATCTTAACTAAGACTCGTTAGGGAGATTCTAGGTGGAAAGTCACAGGGGAGGCCAAGGCTCCCGTGTGGACCTTCTTTGGAATGTCAGTATATTACAATGAACCAACACAAGCTTGGGAAGACCCAAATCTCTCCAATCCAAGGAGGACAAAGCGCTAATGGAGGTTATCGTCTCCGTGTTATATCGGATAATGTCTCTTCCTAGAAAAGACATAGGCAGAGGTATTGGATACCCCACAAGACCATCCCAATCTAAGGGAACCTCGTCAAGACTTAGAGGGAGAGAACTAGGGAAGAGTAAAACTATTTCTTGTTTAGAAGGTGAAGTAATATAAATGCTAAGGACATGGCATAGAAGGTATAGAACCAGAACCAGGAGAGAGGGATCGACCAAAAATTGCATCGACGTGACCAATTCCTTAGACTTATCACTCTCCGAGAGAAGAGTGGGGTCGATTGAATATTGCATCGATACGACCACTTCCTCAATCATTGGTTGAATAGGATGCGACACAACAAGTTCAAGAGGTGCATCACCCAAAAAACAGGAGTGTTTCCAGTCGAAGATTGCGTCAACACGACCGTTGGTTGAACAATATGCGAGAGAACAAGGTCAAGAGACGCATCACCCATGAACATAGGAGAGGTGTCGGTCGAATATTACATCGACATGATCACAGGTTGAATGGGATGTGAGACAATAAGGTCAAAGGACGCATCAACCCCTAAAGGGAACGGGGTGTCATCCGAAGATTTCATTGGCATGACTATTGTATCAACCAAAGAAGGAATGGAGTGTTGTGAAACCATAGATGCCTCAGAACCTGAAGAGCCCTTAGGTGAGCCCCACATTTCTGGTATCCTAGTAGTAACATGACACAAATTAGTAAGGTGACTTCCTTCAAAAATCCTGCAAAGGAATCTAGGATTATGTCTGAGACGTCTAGGATTCCCAATCATACAAATTCTCCCAGCATGACTTGTAGTCGTTGGTTACATGCTCCTAGCATGACTTGCATAGGCTAGTGGAAAATATCCAACATGACTAGTAGAGGTTGGTGATGGATCCCCAACATGACTAGCAGAGGTTGGTGATGGATGTGCAGTATGACTAGCAGTGACCAGACATGTGCCCCAAGCATGAATTGCAACGGCTGGTTGCAAGTCTTCAACATGACTCACAGAGGTTGTCGACCAATCTCCAACATGACTAGCAAAGGTTGGTTATATAATTCCAGTATGACATGCAGTGACTGGACTTGTGCCCTTAGCATGACTTGCAGTGGTTGGTTGCAGGTCTTAAACATGACTTAGAGAGGTTCTCAACCAATCTCCAACATGGCTAGCATAGGTTGGTGATATAACGCTATTATGACATGCAATGAATGGAATTTTGGCGGTGGTGAATTGCAGCATTTGAGACCAAGGTCCAATGAAAGATTGGTTTTGAGGAATTGCAGGCCAGGAAGGATCTTGGTTTACACCCTATCCCTTTCCGGCATGATAGTATCATCTTCCATACTGATACATAAAGGGTTGTAAGGGCATCAACACTGAGGAAGCTGCTTGTGAAGAGAAAGCGACATGACAAGGGTTACTCATGTGAGTATATATGTTGCCCCCAGATGAAGGAACTTCGTGAAGGGGGTTCCCATACTATAAAAATAATTCCCCTCGGATGAAACACCAGAGGGCAGACAAAGGTTCGCCATGGGAAAAGTGTTCATAGGAACCAACATAGTGGAATAAGGATAAGTGGATGGAGTGTAACAAGTATAATGATTTCTTAATTGGGCACTTAATTCTTGCATAGTGGATTCGTAGGAAGCAAGATTCCAACCTCCTACCGTAAGAGGTGTTTGAAGGATATGACTCCCACCAAATATAGAGGGATAAGAAGGAGGCATCATGCCCCCAGACCCAAAACTTGTATTCACATAAGGAGGAGAGACAAAGGATGGAAAGTGCAAAGACATATCAGACATACCATGATAAAAATGATCACAGACCCAAGGCATTGACTGAGTACCATAATTATGCATACCATTATAAAAAGAGAACAGATTTTCCCCCATGAATGTCATGGAGGGGGTAGCAGTAAATGAGGGAGAAAAAGGAACTCCACTATCCATGATAAAGAGAACTCAGTATAAACTCTTTAGACCAACTAGTAAGCAAAGAGCATACCAAAAAGTCAAACAACCAATATGCATGAAAACAGGCTAAAGTGGCTGAGCGGCCTCCCTCGCTAAAGAAGGTATGTCTCATCCAAGAGGGACCTGAGACTCCCTGCTAAAGTTTGGAGGTAACAGAATTAGTTATAGGGGCCCTCGTGGGATTAACAACTAGTCGGTCAGATCCCCCTAGAGAGGTAATATTCCATAAAGGTTGTGTGCTTTCTAACTTCTATCTGACCCAGGGTATAAGCAGAATAACCCCTGCAAGTAATCTATGAGATACTTAAGTCAATAAACTAATAAACCACTATATAACCGATGCACAGGTGAGCAGTCGTAAGTTTGGATTACCGTACGGGAAGGGTAGCAAAGCATGAAACCTTGAAAGAACCGCCTCTCACATACGTATGGGTACTAGCAAGATCCCCAAATACGAATAAATCCATAGAAATATCTCTGATGCTAGGTGAGTATCCGGAGGTTATCCCTTCAACTAAATTCGCGTGACCTCGTGATTAACTCCGGTGTGAGTGGAGCCTCTTGATCTTACCAATTATACAATAGACTTTTGAACTCCCTGTCTCAGACACATATGTTGATTTAATTGCCTTGGATAAGTTTACTCACAAAATTCTATTCTAAGGCACTAAATCCTAGACTAGTTTGTGCACGCTAAAAAATAAAATTGTGACTAATCAATTTTAATTTAAAGTGTAAATTTTATTGGTCCTGATTACTCAAAAAGGTATGGAAGTGAAACTCATGATGTTATGACTCTGCAAAAAAATAAATATGAATATAATGCAAAGTCTATATTTAACTTTTTCAATGAATGATATGCGTATAAAACAGTGCAATTTTCAATTTCAACTCTGCAATTCAGAAGTAAAATGCAATCTTTCACTAAATGCACTAAGCTAATGATAAAGATTCAAAAGACAAAAATTCCAAGCAATGTAAAATGCCTATTTTTTGTATTTTTAATATACTAAAAAATAAAATGCATGGACTGATAAGCAACCTGATATATAAAATTCTACTGTGTATTAAAAAAATAACTCAAGAAGAATACCAAGCAGCCAAGAAAACAACCCAGAGTACAAGGACAAATCAAAAAATGAAAAACAAAGAGAAAGAATACGCCCAAAAATTCAACTCCAAAGAGCTTTCCTGTTGACCCGTAGAATCTCAACAAGCATTACAAAGACCTAAGAAGGCTCAACAATCATCAAATCCCACCCAGCAGTGACTAAACCAAGAAATCAAGCAAGGGAAAGTGGTATACGTGATTTTTCAGGAGAAAAGTGTGTATATACGCAGCTTGCAGTGAGAGAGCACGTGTGTATATGTGACTGTCAAGGCAAAAGGCACGTACAGGCTTTAAAACAAGGCCAGGGAAGGCTAAAAGGTTGAAAACTCAGACCTAGAATGAACAGAATATGTCAAGAAGTGATACGACAAGAAACATGAAGGAAAAAGAGAGCAATGCAAGAAGATAAAGTACTTCAACCCTTAGAAGGAAGATCTCTCCCCAGTATGGTCGCCAATTTTGTTACGAGGGAAAAATTCTCTATGGCCAAGGGAAAACCACAAAAGACAGGTATGACTGTAGAAATCAACTCATTTCCATTGTATGTTGTATAAACTAATGTGCAAGATAAGAAAGAGGCCTACGTCGATCTAACATTCGATGATGTTCCACAGTTGAGCACTTCGACCCAAAGATTTATACCTACAACAATTTCTCAACAAACAAGCAGAGAAATTACATAGTGATAATATAAAGGGGTTAGCACACTAGATAACATAATCCATTAATAAACATTACAAACATGCCCATGGATAATAATCATATATTTTCACGATACCAATAGGACGGGAAAGGAGTATTTCTATTAATAATTGATCAGCAGAAGTGACAACATTACATACTTCCATGTTAGCATGGTTCGAAACCAAGAAACCAAGTTCCTTCCAACTGGGCCTCCACCACTTCAATCCTCCACCAAAGGCAAGCTCATAGGAGAGAGACAATGAGGTTCTCTCAACAATAGGGAAAGATCTTGGGGGTTGAACACTGTGTTCAGACTTGAGGGGCAAAGGGATGCAGACTCAATATGAAGTAATTTCTCCAAAGTAACTTTTCTCTCAAAGTTGAATGATTTCTCTTATTTTCCATAGCTCAGAATTGTGCTTTTATAGCCTTCAAAATGAAACTGAAGGGTTGAGCCGGAATGTTTCCAGTATATGGAAGGCCAAGGATCAGAGATCTCCTATCATGACATGGAAACCCGACTTCATTTTTTTATTTTATGGCACAAATCCCGATGTACATGGGTTGTACTGGAGAAGCTTGCATATACGCATGTTATATAGTAGATAGGGCGCGTATATATGGAAACATATGTATTTTTAGCTCTAGATTCATCAAAAAGGGATGACAAGTGTGCATAGGGAAATAGAAAAATACCCTCTTTGAAAGATAGCGATGATGAGGCAAATCTTGCTATAACACACAATGAGATATCGTGCACCCCAAACAGAGATCATATGCAAAATTTACACCCTTGGGAAGTTGACATATCAATTACCCCCATCGGTGCCTGCAAACATTTTTTCCTTTCATTTTGTGGGATTAGGATTTTCGATTTTCTTTATGTTAAAAATTCCTTTGGAGCCTCATTGTAAACATCATCATCTTATTTTGAATGAGAATAGTCATCACATCTCTTCTGAGAGATAAGCTTCTACCATTGTAGTGAGTCATTCACTCTATAATTTTACAGTTTCTATACATTCTCTCATTAATACAAATTGTGCATTATTGTATCTCTATGTTTATTGGAATATCTTTGTATATTTCATTGTTATATCTATGTCTTCATTTAATTCTCAAAATAATTTGGATCAACTGACAACTTATCTTACATGCTTCGTCTTGGAAATTGTACTGGAACATCTTGATAAGTAAGGTTTTTACATGCTATCTCTTGGATTAGGTAAGGAATTTTTTCAATTATATGTGTTTATTCTTGATTTCAAGGTTATTTTGTCAAACCCATGGAGGAGTATAAAGGAATACACCCTCCATCAAAGTTCTCTCTTTTATTGTAATTGAAAAGGATATTTAAAAAGGTTTCTACAAGGAGTAAAAAGGCTTACACCCTTGTCTCAACCTCTGGGGAGACAAGAATTGTGTATTGGTGTATGGTCTCTTTGTCTCATTTCTTGAAGATATTGATATTGATGAGTTTAATAAAATTTTGGGACATTGTGCATCTGGGAATGATAAATGTTTTCTCCTTCTCGTAATTTAGCTTTCATTGAAATGAATGACTTGGAAACATTTACTTGACAAGGCATGGAGACCAAGTATGATGATGTGACAACAACCAATGGATATCTTCAAAGGATTTGAAAGCGTATGATCACACATGGAATGTGTCGAAAAACAAGGTTTCTCTTTTGAAGGAGTCAAAAGAGTATGACGACATATTGGATTCAAGAAATTTTCATGTCCAAGGGAAACATGAAGCTTCCATAAATGAAAGACTTGATCCACTTCTCAAATTTTCCCCCCACCCAGATAGGAAAGTACCTCTTTGTTTTTTAGCGAGCTTGAAGAGGATAATATATTCTCGATATAAGCTCATATTCGATGAGTCCCATATTCACATATTTAACAAACCTGAAGAAAGAAGAGTTCGGTCCCAAATGGGTCCTTCCTTATGTATATTTTATGAGTAAAAGGAAAGAAAACTCGATGTTCTTTTCATATTTCGAGAGTCTGAAAATATTTAGAAAGACGAATCCAGATGGATTTTTTTGTGAAATTAGTCTCCAGGGCCCAAAAATGTATAAAATGATACCTAGCATAACTCTTTTAATCATGCTTGACTAGAGTGTTCATTTTTCGTAAATAGTCAAATGAGACCAAAAAAGAGATAAACTATCGTTATGTTGGCGAGTTTTTTGTTTGGTGTGCTATCAGTGTTGTCATTGATGTCAACTGAGAATGGTGTGAAGGAAAGAAGGAATCACAAGACAAAGGTTTGAAAGAAAATACATCAGGAATCATTGATTATCGTGGATGATAGATCTATGGTGCACATTCATATCAGTGCATGGAAACAAATGAAAGTTAACAAAAGAGAGCAGGGGTCATCTCCAAAGTCTTGAAATGCGAAGTCCTGATGAGATATGGACCATTGGATCAAGGAAAGTTGTGGGTCGTTGATAGGACAAGAGTGGAGAATCAAGAATCAGGAAACAAGAGCAAGGAAGTGCTAACTTCTAACATCATGAAGTGTGAAGAGGATATCTGGGTCGTCGGATCACAGAGCGTTGTGGACCATTGATCTAACACTGCAAACTAAATTCAGACATCATGAAGTGTGAAGTCCCAAAGCATGAAGAGGATATCTGGGCCGTTGGATCACAGAGTTTTGTGGACCGTTGATTTCACACAGTGAATTTCAGAAGCTCGAACATCATAGAAAGGAGAGATAACTCGCAAGTTCTCGAAACACGAAGTTCTGAAGTGCTTGGGCCCAAGTCACAGCCAATGGTCACATCAATGGAGAATAGAGGAAGGATCTAGTGTCTCTAAGCTGTACTTCAGAGATCGGGAGTTGGGATATTTTGGGTGACTCACAACCGAATATCCAATGGGCGAAGTCACAAAGCGCCTTTTTGATTGGCATGTGGTCAGAGCCAGTGGTCACATGGAGAGGAATTTTGTGTCTGGTGCTAGTTCGTGTGGGTATATTTCACGAGGACTCGATGTAATTTGAATCGTTGATCTCTAGCTTCATCCTCAAGCAAGATCTCAATCGTTCAAATCTGTCGACATTGTATTTTACACATTGAAAATTCAAAAAGCCTATGCATGTATAATCCAACGACGTTGATTAAATAGACATTTTGATCGAACGGTTGTTGTTTCAATTCATGATTTCTTCACCAGTTATTATTCAATTATACTATTTGAGATTTGTAGCGTAACGGATTATAAGAGTATGCATAAAGTAAAAAATTTATGGCAAAGTGAGGCTGTTGTTTCTCTATAAAATGAGTTGAACTATATGTAATGAAAATTATAGTATGAACAGAGAGAGAACAAATTCATAGATGAAGAACATAAGCTAGACAGAGAAGAAATGGTGAAAAGAGTAGAAAGTACAAGAACCTAAGAGCATGAGAATAATAGAGAAAGAGCATATGGAAAGAGACGACAAGTGGAGCAAATTATGAACAGACAGAGGTAGAGCAGAATTGCATAACAGAAAAGAGACAGCAAGTGGAGCCAAGCATGAACAGACAGAAGTAAAGAAAAATAAAGAATAAAGAAGAAGTGGTAAGTGTTAAAAAGGTATTATTCAAGAAAATATTTATAATCAGGTTGGTAGGGTGGTGCTAGGGAGGATTATGGTCCTTTGTTATTCAAGTTGGTGCTTGAATACTGGGAGTTGTAGCTTCCATGTATTTGTGTCTAGAAAATAGGGTGGCAGGGTGGTGCTAGGGAAAATGAAGAGTTTTCTGTGTGCAAGTTGGTGCTTGTATAAGTGGAAGTAGGTGCTTCCATCCAGTTGGTGTTGTAAATCATAAGGAGAAAATATTCTTCTTTCTAGTGGGTGCTAGAGAAACTTAAGGGTTGGTGCTTTCTACAAGTTGCATCTTGTTAAAGAAGTTGGTGCTCAAAGATAGATGATGTACATGAATTAAAATATTCCTTATCATTATAAGAAGAAGAGGTATTCTCCCTTTATGGGTTTCCTCATAAATATTTATCTATGTGTATATCATATGTGTGATTGATGTTTACTATTTTTTTTGTTTGTGTCTTGCATAATCTTGATTATCATTTGGAGAAGAGTAACATTTTTTTAGCAGGAATAAAAATGTTTAAGCACAGTAACAACTGATACACCACCTCCCCTTAGTTGTCTTAGTAATTTCAACAATTGGTATCAGAGAAGGTTCCTTTTATTTAAAGTTATATCAATAAGCTTAAACATGAAAATTCATGAAGGGACTTCAACCAATAATCCTCCTCTGTGTGATGGAACAATTTTTTATTTCTAGAAGGTTAGAAAATGACTTTCTCTACACTCTTCCAAGTCTCGAAATGTCGATATTTCAGAATTCCCAATCAATGGCTCACTCTCCTTCAGATCTGACGACTACTATCTCTCCTGAGCTTACGAGTGTTGAAAGACTCTCGCCTTTATCCTCCCGTGGATATACTAGATCCAACAGCCCATGGAAAATCGGTGTTTCTCCCTGTCGGAATTCCAACCGTCCCTCTGAGGTTCTCGATGGTTTCTCACCAACTGAATCAACGTCAACCCTCTTGAGCTTGATTCCTCGAGGTGACTTCAGCCCTCATCCTTGCTCTAGAATTATCCAAGTCTTTGTCCTCCATGAGATTGATCCTTGCTGCAACTCTGGGATTCTAAGGAATCCTACACGCACTCCTTGCAGTTTCCACAATAACATCTGGTTATTCGAAAACTCCAAATCTATGCACCCTTTGCGACATAAGTTCTTCAACCTCTCACTTGGGTTGGAAAATTATAAGACTCGACCTAGCCTGTGCACACCTTGCAGGACTCTATGATATACTTTCACTTTCATTGGTATAAGATCAACGATATCTCCCCTGGTTTTTTCTGAGGTAAGACTCAGAACTGGTCGACACACTCCTTGTGGACTTTCACTGCACTCCTTGAGGACTTTCACTGCACTCCTTGTAGTAATTATTAGGAAGAGAATCAATTGAAACTTATACTCTCCCTCTCACAGAATTCATACATTCAACATGAAATCCCATCCACACAAAGCATTGAAACAAATGCACATCAGAGCATGTAAGCAAACTATGAACATACCATTCAATAAATACACACACAGCAATGATAATACACTAGACAATGGATCAAAGCATTTTTATATTAATTCAAGTGCTTTTGTACATGGTTTTCCATAGCAACAACTATCTGCTCATACAACTTCTAAAATCTCTATTCCTCTCTACTCTCATATGCTATCTTCCTCTTACAATTAGAATGATACAATGAGAACAACAACCACACTACATACGAGGGAGTCTTTATGAGTTTTCCCTCCTACAACCTTAAACTATATTATTGAAATTAAATACTACAACTATTTTACATTTATTCTAATAAATGCCTACAACTGACAGATGAGAGCAAATGCTCAAGATCTACGTTACAATCCCAATACATTTAAAAGTAATTATGTCCTTCTAGCTATCACATTAATGTGTTCTCTTTTGAATTTAAAATTTCTTCAAAATGTGCGTTGGTGTATATCTAGTTGTCCTCCACTCACGCTTATTTTTTTGGAGATGCTCCTGCATCACTGCGCTATTTTCCTCATCTTCTCCTTAGAATATACTTCCTCTGACTCTGCACTATCCGGGATGGTTTGGAATACTGGGCCAATGTATTTCTCCATCTCTTCCAATTTTTGTTGTGCTACCTTCTTCTCCTTACCTTCTTGGTTAAGTGATTCCTTCAATGAGATGATATCTTCCTGGGCTATCTGTATATTTGTCACATCCGACCTTGCCCTGGACTGAATTTCCTGTGCAACACTAATCTACAATTTGTATAGCACCTTCGTCGAGATCTTGGAAAACACCAATTCCAATGTCTCTATTTCCTTTAGAGGATTTTGCACCACATACTCATTAATGTATAACATATCTGTTGTTATCATGAAGTTTTCAATCCCCTACACCAATGGAACCATTTTTGGATACTTATGGGCTGACCCAAGTTCTAACTACAGGATTACAAACTTCCCTTCTTGATACTAGAAGGAAACATAATGCATAGGGTGCATTGCGCAGTCTCACTCGAGATGGATTGAATGGGTGGTCGCATGACTTAGATGTCTGCAACCATGGGATGGGATGTGTGTCTCTCTCAGGGTCATTAGATCTACTCACTTGTTAACCCTTGAATACCCATTTATTATGCTAACCCTCGAATACAGAGAGTTGTGGACCATTGATCTGACATGGTGAAGTTCATAAGATCGAACATTAGAGAAAGAAGGAGAGCTAACTCGCGAGTTCTTGAAACACGAAGTTCTAAAGTGATTCTCCCCAAGTCACAACCAATGGTCACATCAATGGAGAATAGGAGAAGGAGCTAGCTAGGTTGTACTTTGGAGATCAAGAGTTGGGAGAGTCGGGGTGACTCACAACCGAATATTAATGCATGAAGTCATGAAGCGTCTTTTTTATTGGCACGTGGTCACAGGCAATGGTCACATGGAGAGGAATTTTGCTATCAAAGTCTTGGTTTAATTATTGGAAGATTGTCTACTAATTTCTAGCTTATTTTCCAACATCATACACTTGATTTTGATGGTTCAATTTGTAGTTGTCATAACTAATTTACTCTTGATATGTATTTTCATACTGCTGCAATTTTGGGACAACAAGGTTTCTTGTTGATTCCACATTGGTTTTGAGTCTTTAATCATCATATATCGTCTTGTTTTGGGTAGGTCTAACATTTTTTTGTAGGTACACAACCTTGGAAACCATTTACCAGATCATAAGACCTTTTCTCAAGCCTTATTTCCATATTTTAACTTGACCTATAGGGGAACTCTTCAAGGTCTTTTCTTCTCCCATTGCAATCCCCCTATGGTCACCAAGGAATCATCCCTTGTGTTGGACTTGTCCTTCACTAAAATGAGGGGGACATCTATTGAGGTGACAATGATAGGTGTTCCCAGTTTTGACTCACATTTGTGGCTTAGATTGGGCTTTGCACAAACTACAAACAGTGTGATAACAGAGCCACTGTAACCAAATTTTCCTTTAGTATGTGGAGGATGGCTTCTCTAGTGTGGGCTGTGTGATCCACTACCTAAACCTTGGAAGTTCCTGTTAAATATGAAGTGACTAATAATGGTTTTTACCAATAAATTTCTTTATATGGGTTTATTTTGGTAGGTCCATGATAAGAGGTATTGTACCACCATTCTATGAGATTAAGCTATTGTGCCCATAGGTGCGGTTTTTCAAAGGAGAATCATCTCAAATAGGTTTATAGGAACTTGTTGACCTCTTCATTTTGAACATTTGTTTGGTGGTGATATGAAATCCTCATTTTTGTTTGGGTACCCTAGAGTTTAAATAGTTCCTGCCAAAATTTTCTAATGAAGATAGGGTCCCAATATGAGCCAATGGATGTAGGCATGCCATGTAATTTAAAAATATTATCAAGAAATACTTGGGAAGCTAAAGAAGGGGTCAATGGATGTGGTAGGGAATAAAAATGAACATATTTGGAGAGCCAATAGACTACCATAATGCTCATAGATATTTTTCCCACCCTTGGAAGTCCTACTATAAAATCCATAATGATGTCGACCCATATGTGCATTGGGATCGGTGGTGGTTGCACTTCCCTTGGTGTCTTTATTGTCTTCTTTTTGTTTCTTTCATGTGGAAAAAAAATCATGTATGTTATTTTTCATCTCCTCCCAAAAAAACAAGCGCTTAGTTAGTTCATGTGTTTTATGAACTCTAGAGTGACATGGTGTAGGCAATGAAATAAATTCCTCCAAAATTATTTGTTTTAAGGAATAATTATTTTTCTAGAACAATGTGTCCTTCATATCACAATGTATCTAGTTTCCATATATACCCCTTAGGAGGGTTAGGATATTCTTGAATCATGTGGATGAGTTGAATGATAACATCATGTTCCAACCATTCTTGACAGGCTTCCTCAAGCTAACCTGGAATGGATAAAGATAAGGTGAAAAGGGATCCATCCTCCTCAAATTTCCAAGATAAGGAATCATCTACCACAATTTATTTACCTTTCTTATAGATAATCTCATGGTCATACCTTAGTATCTTGGTGGCCCACTTATGTTTTTCTAGTGAGGATAAACTTTGTTCAATAAAGTACATTATATTATGATGGTCATTCTTGATCTAGAAATGTCATGCGATGAGGTACTGGATCTAAGTCTCTATGGCATGCAAGATGGCCATCATGTATTTCTCATATATGGATTAAACCAAATCGTAGTCACATAATTTCTTACTGGTGAGTGTTAAAGGGTTCCCATTTTTATATCAGTACTACTCCAAAAATGCTTCTCGAGTGTTATATACAAAATAATAAGAATAAGAGCAAAATATAATCTAAGTTAATAATAAAGAAAAATAATAAAAAGAAAAGTAATAATTGATATAAAATACATATATTTTCATAAAGGCACCCAGGCACCTACCTTACATATATTTATAAGGGCCTCCATTCTTGTAAAAAAAGAATCTTATACATTATCATTTTACATGTATCAAATATTTATCTGTCTTAGCTCAATCAACAAAGTGAATAAAATAATGTGTTTACCACATTTAGTATCAGAGCCTCGTAAAAAATTACCAAACTCGGTAAAAAAATTTATTAGACCTGGTAAAAAAATTACTAAATTGATAAGTTTTTTTTACTAGACCTGATAAAAAAAAATTACTGACTCGGTAAATTGTTTTTTACTATCACTAGTAAAAAAATGTTTTTTCCTAGGTAAATCATTTTTTTTATCAAACTTGCAACAATGTAACTCATCAAAATTGATCATAAAAATACCCCACTAGTCACTAGAAAAATAACTAAGATAAATTCAAAGTTGGAAAAGTTAGAACAATAACAAAAGGAAAATGTTGGGAAGTATGAAGAACTTAAATAGAAACTTGAGAAATTAGAGGAACATATCACTAAGAATCAACATGCCCTACAACAAGAACATACAAAGTTAAGTTCCTGGGTCAATAAATATCATGATGAGCTCAAAGACCTCATAAAAATTCTTGCAATGCGGGTTGGTTCTCTGAGTAATACCATCCCACAGCCAAATTCTTCAAGAACTTATGTA
>SNQJ01S0064105.1:5070-16654 GCA_010110895.2 Picea sitchensis | reverse complement strand
CCTGAATGGAGCAATTGAAGAAGAAGTATATATTGAACAACCTCAAGGGTTTGAGGTACATTCTAGAGACACTCACGTTTGTATATTAAAGAAATCTTTGTATGGACTCAAGCAAGATCCAAGAGCTTGGTATGCCAGAATGGACAACTATCAAACAAGACTTGGTTTCTCTAAGAGTCATGCAGATCCAAACCTTTATTACAAAGTCATGGGAAATGCACCTGTGATTCTACTATTATATGTTGACGATCTATTCATAACATGTGAAGAGTCTCTTATTATCCAATGCAAGAAGGAATTAGCTTCTGAATTTGACATGAAAGATCTAGGTCTCATGCATTATTTCTTGGGACTAGAAGTATGGCAGAAGCATGGTGAAGTATTCCTTGGACAAGGAAAGTATGCAATAAAGATCCTTCAAAAATTTGGAATGATGGATTGTAAGTCCATGGACACTCCTATGAATGCAGATATAAAAAAAGTGAAAGTTCCAGATTCTGATCCAGTAGATCCATCTCTATATCGATAACTAATTCGGTCATTGATCTATTTGGTAAATACTCGACTAGACATCTTCTTTTCCATGAATACACTAAGCCAGTTCCAGGTGGAACCAAGACATAAGCATTGGATAGATGCAAAGCATGTATTAAGATATATTCATGGAAAAATAAACTATGTTTTGAGATATACCGCATTCAGTGATATACAACTTCATGGATTCATAGACTCAGATTGGGCAGGAAGTGCAGAAGACAGAAAGAGAACTTCAGGTATGTGTTTCTTCTTGGGCTCCACTATGATATCTTGGGGCAGAAGGAAACAGAAGTTTGTCACACTCAGCACAGTAGAAGCAGAGTATATGGCAGCATGTGAAGAATGCATAGAATAAATATGGTTAAGGAAGTTAATTTCTGATTTATTTGATCAGATTCCAGAATCGACCATAATATATTGTGATAATCAGAGTTGTATAAGATTATCAGAACATCCCATGTTTAATGAAAGGTCAAAACACATTGAGATAAAATACTACTTTATTCGAGATAAAGTCCAGGAAGGATAGGTAAAGCTCAAGTATATCCCCACTGATGATCAGACAACAGATATCCTGACAAAACCTCTATCCAGAATAAAATTTGCATATTTCCGAGAGAAGATGGGGATCGTGGAAATAAATCCCTTAGCTGAAAGGGAAGACTCTCTAGGTTAGGAGGGAGCACTAAAATATTATTGAAACATTTATCTTTGTGATTGAAAAATAGTCTAGATTGAACATATTCTTTCATGTTCGGAAAGTGGATTGAGATTTCTGACGGACAGGTTTTTCCCATTGTGGTTAACATGGGAAATGGTCTAGATTGTTGATGTATCATAGACAGTGAATTCCCATTGTGTTTAACATGGGGAGTGGTCTAGGGAAGTCTCTCTTCTTGAGGTTTACTCAAGAAGAATAGCATGCCTTGCCGGACAACTATTTCTCATTGTGGTTAACATGAGGAATGGTTCATTTTGGAGGTTGATACAGGATAGTATTTTCCTCTTGTGGTTAACAAAGGAAATGGTCTGGACAGTCATTCCTTAGGGTTTATACATTCTCTCCAGGGTGCACTTTCATTAGTGTAGGAAGAATGGAGAATGGTCCATGGCTCAGAAATCAGAAATAATCATTCTTCCTTGTTTGAGAAGAATAGGGAAGATATCTCATTATTGATGTTCTATACTGAGGGAAGATATTCTTTCAGATCTCACAGATGTGAGTGAAAGATTGGCCTAGATGGTTCAATTTATTTTTAACAATATTTTCTGTGCAGGTTGTCATCAGATGATTGTTATGGAAGACTGCATGTCTCCAGATAGTAGAGATATAATACTGTGGTGGATTTGTTCCACTGTTTGTGATTATGTGTCATGGTTTGAGTAGTTGCGTACTACCATGGATAAACACAGGTGTGTTCTATCAATTGATATTGTACCAGTTGTCATAGGAGATTATCCAGTGGGATAATAATGATGGTGCTTGTGATACTACCAGTTGAATGGTCTGTTTGTGCTCAAGACCATACCTCCCTAGCTATGAGGGAGTGTTAATATTATGGTAGCTTCGGGAGGTATGAACCTCTATTGTGACCTATGACGAGAATAGAATATTCTGGAAGGAAGAAAAGAAGTAAAGGAAACACAAGATGAGATGTCAGTTGTAGAAATATAATTAATATGAATTAATTAGTACCCAGAAGGAGAAGTCGGCCCTAGTAAGTCTTCTAGAACCACTATAAATACAGGGCACCAGTCTCTCATTTGACACTCTCATAATTGCAGAGGGCTAGTTGTGCGCACTACATATGGCAGTTTTGTGCACAAGTTTCTGGGGAAGATGTTGCACCAGTTTCTGGGTGGGACTATCTGATCATCTTTGGTTTCTATTCTTGCTTGGTGCATTAACCTTGCTTGGCTATTGATTGCTACCAGTATTCTTCTTTGTCAAGGTCAAGGTGCTCGGAGGGTTGCTTCGGCCTATGGTTGGGTGACAAGAGTATTGTCAATGGTAAAACAAGCACAATATTTCATATTCTAATAGTAATAACAGAGCCACTTCCACTTCCTACAACCCATATGGGCCCCCACAGGGTAACCCATATTATCCCTTTTCTATTCCAACACACTCCGTCACACCCCCACATGGACATCACCATGCAGGGGTCGATTTCATCCAACCTTCCCCACTTCAACACGTTCAAAATTTTGAACAATTGAATACATCCAATGCACCTCACCAACCCAAAAATAACCAGGATAAAGGAAAGAACGGGAACTAGGGACAAGGAGGGAACCCCCCCCCCAAAAAAAAAACCCTCAGCTAGAGGCAACCAACGCCAACCCAAACCAAACCCCCAAGGGGGAAATCATAATATTCAACCTCGACATGGGAGAAATAACAACCTTCAAACCAATTACCCTTGTGCACTATGCGGTGAATATGGCCATTACACTCACCATTTCCCCCAAATAACTTATTTCAAATCGATGAAGGATGCCATGAATCCCTAGTAAGATCCCAAATCTCAAGGTCCACCTCAACAAAACTGCTCTTATATATCGCCACCACCACCGACAGTGTTACAGAACCCTATCCCATATCAAGGCATTGTTAATACTCAACCAAAAGGGGTTCAAAACCCACCACTACAAGAGTCGTTCCCTCCACCTAAGTAACCCCACCCAGGGAACACCACTAACCACAGTATCCTCCTCACTTCAGAAGAGGAAATCCTCTTACAAACCCGTAGTCACCAATATGGTATGTCCCATGACCCATTCCCCACTCCTACGGATACTCCCCAACCATCAACTGGGAAACCATTGATGATACCTCGTTCTAACATTGAATCCATATCCCACATGCCTCACACACATTTGTGTATAAATGTACACAAACCTCATGCTAGGGCCACCCACAACCATAGTCTTATCGATGACCTCACTCAATTACCTGCTTCCATGTCAGTTATGGAAGTAATTCAAACATGCCCTTCCCAATGAAAGGAATTACTTTCAAAATTGTGGGAAGTCGATCTGATCGACACTCGTTTAATCACATTTGAATTAGACAAGGCAGACCCGTGAAATCCATCGTTAGTCATGTTCCAAATTCTGGTCAAAATATGAAATATCACGGTCCATTATTGTATCATCGATGAAGGAGCATCCATATTCATCATGTCCAAATCATTTTGGAAGCAACATGGTTTGCCTAAGTTGATCCCCTCCACCATCATGCTTCAAGCTTACGATGATCGTCGATCCCAACCAGAAGGCTTGTATCAAAATTTCTCGGTCGAGTTAGGGGGAAAAATGATTCTCATCGACATCGAATTCATTGACACCCAATTAGATTATAATATCCTCTTTGGAAGAATCTATATGTACACTATGTAGGGGGTATCTTACTTGGTCTTTCATACCATGATCTTCTCCCACAATGGGAAAATTGTCACCATTGATCAGTTAACCCAACATGAACCCAACCAATTAGGACACATCGATAAAATTCTACCACTGATCTGCTCTAGCACCGACTTAGTCCCTGTGATAGATGTTGTACCATGATTATTTCAGGATTTGTCTTTGATGGGTACATACCAAGGTCCCCCCCCATTACAGTCGTGCACCATCATGGTAGATGGGATTGAGATACCTACCCTCCAAACCTATGAGATCTAATCCAACTCCACTACCCCTCCCATCCTGACACTTCCTGATGAACTCCCAATACAGACTCCTCATGAAGGAACATCATATAACTCACCACCCATGGGTCTAATCCTCATTTCATAGATGGTTCCCCAAGCCATCACACAAATTCCTTTGTTTTACCCTTCCCCCGGGGTAACAACATTCCAAGTTGTGACTATCCTCACTTTACCTAACATGGTCATTTCTATCCCTATAGGGTACCTCAAACCACCTGCTATGGTACCAGGTTTATCCCTTCCACCACAACCTGCAGCTTCATTATCACAATCTGGGGATCACCCAATCATGTACTCAACCAGTCCCACAATTGGTGGTAACATCACCATCACAAGAAAAACCACCTCTGGAATAGGGGGCACTGCCACCAACCAACAAGGCACACATAAAAATAAGGAAACCCCCATCCCTTCCCCACCCCACATACCACCTCCATGCACCTTGTGAAACACCATTGGAAACCCTACCATTCTCTGCCCCACTTTACCCAAGTTGTGGAATCTCATTCCAACAACCATAAATACACCACTTCTACCCACCCCAGTAGCACTACTGGCCTCACCAGAACCTTCTTCCTCCAAACCTCATAGTTTGAGAACCATGCATGCTTGTGGCATTTTTTCTCAATACGGTCATTATACACACCACTACTCAGCCCTCCCTCAGTTTTGGGACACTTTAGCACCAGAATTCCAAACCAAACTACCTAAGTCATCCCAAACCATCTCATTTGTACAACTCGTTACTGAAATTTTATATATCTCTATGTCATTGAACGAGCACATGTGATATTGTTGCATGCTATGTTATCAGATGGATTGTTACACATATCATTGTCCAATCATCATCGAGGGATGCACATGTTGGACGTCCTCCCTCTCACCCTTTACACCAAATGTACCATCCTCGGTGCACATGACTGTAAACAATCACCATCCAAACAATCAAGACAAGACCACTTCCCATCCATTAATCCCTCTGACCATCCCATCACAACACAAATACTTCCCCCCCAACTCCTATGTAACACCATTTTATGATATTTCTCCCCCTCTGTTATCGCACGAAGTTGTCTTGGGTCTTATATCCCTTAGATTTTAATTTTTATCCTTTTGTGTTTAGGTTTGTTTTATTTTTCTTTTTGTGATTTTCTTAGGTTAGTCTAAACAAATAAAGACTTGGGTTTTGGCTCACTTTTTCACCCACACATATCATTTTATCCTAGGTTCATTTTATGGTTCATGTCTTTGACTCACCTTTTTACTTGACACCAAGAATAATCGACCCCGTGATCCTAATGAACTAACATATCACTCCATCCACTCATGCTCTTTATCCTTGCCATGTTGTCCCTATGTTCGTTAAGGGGGTCAAATCAAATTTTGAAAAGGGCGCTACCAACTCACTAGGATTTTCCATAGTGCACCTTTTTCCTATGCTCCTTTACCATAATTTGTCATAATCATCTGATGTCATATCTCCCATTGTTTTTCAGTGCCCTTGTTTTTAAAAGGAATAATTTATATTTGGTCATTTATGAACCTGCTAAATGTTTATAAATTCAAATTTTTCTCCCTAATCTCGGCACTGCTGAAATCACTAGTTCATAGAAGATGCAGATTGCGCTACAGGATCAACTATTAGAGATGAATTGGAGGCTGAGGTGGATGTAGCAGTTCCATAGCTTGTTGCATATCTTCCATCATCAGCCACAACCTCCAGGTATTACGTGAGTCCTTTCAACTGCATGGGAAAGTATTAAGATACACCTGCCTCATCTTTTGGTAGTGCCTGGCATTGCAGACTGCATCCTCTCTCATCCATTTTCATATATAGCTCTTCTTCCACATACTCCATAGCCATTTTCCAACTGATTTTCACCTATAGTAGAGTTCAAGCCATTTTTATTCTAAATATTGAATGCCCATTCATTCACTTGGCTCTTGTGTCCACACTGTGCTATAGAAATACACTGCCAAAACTACGTTACAGATCCCTTGTCTTAGTGATGCATTTGCCTTGGATTTGTCAGTTCCATCTTCTATATTCAAATATCCATGCATTAGCCTCTTTTATTCACTGTGTCATCATTCGTTTTATCTCAAAATTTGTTGGCAGTGAGGAGAAAAGCAGTCCCTACCCTTTAAATATTCGATGACCATTGTATGGTGGTGTAAAAATGAGAAGTACATCCCTGCATACCTTTCCTCAGATCTTTTTTCTCTTAATTTAAAAAAAAAAATCCATCAAACCAGTCTATTGTTAATTCAAAATGAGTTGGAGGAAAATACTTGAGAGAGAGAAACCATTAGCCACTGTCAATTCTCATTGATTTTTTCCTCTGTTTGGTTGCTTTACCCCTCATTACATCATAGCCTTTGATCTCCTATTTATCTCCATGGAGACACCTCAAAGGAAGAAGTCTCACAAGGGAGGGAGTGTGTTCAGGACTGAACCTTCTGACATGCACCTATTTGATGTTGAGCCAATGTTCAGGGAGGTTTTCCAAATGGTTGGATACCTCTCTTTTTGCCAAAACATGCAGAGGGGATACCCTGAAGTAGCAAGGCAATTTTCCTTACACTTTGATGGCATTAAGACTAAGGTGGGAAGCCTTGAGTTTGAGGTATTAGAGGCCTCTATTGCAACAACCACTGAGATACCTCATACTAGTGAGAGGTGGTTCAAATCCATGATCCTCAATGCTTCCTTTTCCAAGGACTTCCTCAAACCATACTATGAGAAAGACAATTTGTCTAAGGGAGTGCCTAGAAGCCACCTAGTTGAAGGCTTTGATAAAATGTTGAAGATCATACAGAGATATTTTACATGTGAGGGAAGGTTTGACATGTTATACCAGTATCATATAAGACTCTTTCTACATTTTACTGGTAAGGATGAAATGAATATCCCTTTTTACCTTTGGAGGAGTATGGAAAAGATGTTTGATAGCGTCCAATCCAAGTCCAAGGTTGTGGACACTAGTGTATTCCAACCTGGGTTGATCAAGATGTTGGAGATGTAAGAGTTGAAGAAAAGGAACATTCCTTGGGAATATTTCATTGTGTCTACCCATATGCAACTAGAGATAGCCTCTACCCCTCAATATAGGATACATATGTTGGACAACTGAGAGGGGGGGGGGGTGAATCAGTTGTTACTGTGCTTAAACAATTATGTCCATTTTAAACTCTTTACAGAACACTCAATGACGATCACAATAATGCATGGAAGTAAGCAATAGAATATTCAACATCAATCACACACATGACATGTACAGAGACAGAGATTTCCTAAGGAAACCCATAAAGGGAAAAAATTCTTCTTCTTGATATGATAAGTAATATTTATTTTCTGTACATTATCATTCTTATGAGATCCAACTCATTGTGAGGCTATTATGTCTAATTTACAAGTTGCAACTTGCTGAGAGCACCAACTCTCTGGTTTCTCTATAACCCACTATAAGGAAGCACCAACTCTCCGAGTGTTCCAGCACCAACTGGATGGAAGCACCAACTTCCAGTCACAAAGGAACCAACCTATATAACAGAGAACAATTGTTCTTGCACCACCCTGCCACCCTGGTTTTTTTGGCTGCAACCAGATAGAAGCTACAACTCCCTGTGTTCAAGCACCCACTTGAAACTCTGAGGAAAACAATCCTCCCTAGCACCTCCCTACCACCCTGAGATATAAATCTTTTCTTGCATAAATTATTGTAGTGATTCAATGTTTATCAATGGCTTACCAATCTCATCATTGTTCTGCTACATTGCTCTTCTCTGCCTGCATCAATGTCCTCCTCCGCGCATACCTTGCACTTTTTGTTCTGCTGTGATTTTTCCTCTGTAGCATTTCTATGATCTGCTATGTCTCTTCCTTCGCAACAACTACTTGTTTATATTCTTTCTCATCCTATGCAACTGTTGCTTATTCAGATTCTGTGTTGTCTTTGCATCCTCTCTGCTACGCCTCTGATCTTTTCTTCAAAATTCAGTACTCCACCTTTTTTTGTGCACATATACAACCTCCACAGAAAAATCATAATCTCTTTTCTGTTATGCATGTGTTTCTCATGCTGAGTCCTCTGCAATATCATCATGGCAACTCTTCATCTTCTCTGGTGATTATGTTGAATATGTTCATCATCAGTTGTCGTTAAGCTGAGATTATTTATCTTCTCTGATAGTTACAGTCTTCGACACTTTTCCATATATCAATTGTTTCTATGAATAATCTTCATACCACTGGCAGTTATCTCGAGGCTCTTCAACTCCTCTGGCGATCACCCTGAAGCCTCTTCGAATTCTCTGGAAGAAACAATCAGTTTGTTCTGGCAGTTACCAAGAGAACGTCTACGTGTTGATGCCTTTGGTGTATTTTCCCTTCATAATAAAACTACACAGTGGGCACTAGATTTTCTAAGCCCCTTCCTTTCATGTGATCATGGGTTGTGACCACATGCCTAACCAAAAGGCGCTTCACGATCTCGTTGATCTCCGACGTGGAGCCTAGAGACATGCTAACTCCTTTCCTTATTTTTCTGATGATGTGACCTTGGTTGTGACCACTCGCTAGTCAAAAGGGTGCTTCACAATTTTGCATATCGGGTAATCTGCCATGAATCACCTCGACTCATTGCTTGCCAGATCAATGGTCCATGCTCTCCCTTAGATTGACGGTTATGATCAAATCGTGATTTCACATGTCGGGTGTTTGAACGTGAACCAAACTTGACTCTTCCAACTCCTAATTCTCGATTCAACACTCTGTGTCAGATCGACAACCCACAACCCCCTATGATCTAATGGTCCAGATCTTATCAGGACTTTGTGTTTCGCAAACAGGGATGATTTTAAGGATGGAAATTTATTTTAAAATATAGAAACCTTGGCGAATGTTACTAATTCTTCGTATGCCAACTATAAATGATTGGCAATATTTTTGTAAAAATATTCAAATTTCTAAGGATTTTATATAGTTTTTATAAATTTTTGGCGATTTTTAAGGTAAAATAATTTTATCCTATAGAGATTGGGAGAATCATTTTTAAAATAGCGAACCTCAGTTTTGGAAAAACCATGGAAAATTAGCCCACGAGCGAAATTTAGCCCCTAAAATCATCCATGTTTGCAAAGTTGGAGGACTACTCACCTCCCTTCTCCCAACTTCCAATTTTCTGGAACCTGCTCCAGATCGTGTCAGCGAAATGTTGATCTCTTGCCACGAATCCTCTAGATCCAATGGCTCCTAACTGATCTCCTCCTCTACGCACTCCTCCTGTTTGGACTCTGATCTGATGGCCAAGATCATTCATAGTTCTTGATCCAATGGTTATTCTCGCTCCTCCTCCTGAGCTTACACTTCCTCCCGACTTAGAATAATTTCTAAGTGTCAAACGCCTCCACCTTTGATCCTTCTGCACACTTGGCCCTAGTGCACACTTGCGTTATTTCTTCTGAGCTTTAATTCCTTCTGAAATACTTACGGATTTTGGAAACTCCAGCTCTGTGCCCTGTGCTAGTACTCCTAAGCTTGTAGGCAACAATTTCATCGCGCACTAGGATGTTGTTGCGCATAGAATGTTGTCGCGCATAGGATGTTGTCGCACAGAGGGTGTCATTGCACAGTGGATTTCATCGTGCAGTGGGATGTTGTTGTGCATAGGATGTTATTGCGTAGAGGGTGTCATTGCACAGTGGAATTTGTTGTGCAATGGGATGTTGTCACGCAGAGGATGTCATCTCATAGTGGATTTCATCGCACACTGGATTTTTTCACACAGAGGATGCTTTATGCCTGTAATATTTCCATCATCATTGTTGTTCTTGCCATCAATGACAAGCACACTCTTCCTATAAACATGCCAACAATCTCCCATTTTGGCATTGACGGAAACCCTAAAAGATTATGCTATTCTACTTGGACCTCCAACTGTAGCATCCAAACCACTCCTTTTCTCCCCCTTTAACATCAAAGTCAAAGAAAAAACATGCTCTCCCTGAGCTGTTGCAATACTTTTCGAAGGTATCAGATATTCAACCAACACATAATCCCCCTAACAGGATGGACTCTCTTAGGTTGATAATGGGGTCACGCCCAACTTCTGGTGTAGATACTCAAACTGAGATTTTGCAAGTGGCTTAGTGAAGATATCAACAATTTGATCTTTGGATGGAATATAATGTAGAGAAACAACAATGTTGGTCACATTTTCCCTCAAGAAGTGATACTTGATGGGTATATGCTTGGTCTTGGAGTGAAATACAAGGTTCTTTGACACACTGACTGCACTGGTATTATCACAATGAATCGAGATCGGTGTAGTATATTTTACCTCCAATTTTGCAAGTGTCTAAATCATCCACAATACTTGGGTACAACAAGTGGCAGCTGCAATGTATTCATCTTATGTAGTTGATAAGGAAATGGAACCTTGCTTCTTTCTCAACCATGATACAAGGGAGTCCCCTAAGAAGAATGCACCTCCACTTGTTCTTTTCCTTTCATCCACGCAGTTAGCCTAATCAACATCTAAATAGACTGATAGTTGAAAATTTGAATTCCTAGGATACCATAGGCCATAGTTCATTGTTCGTTTCAAGTATCTGTTGACGGGCGAAATTGACCGTCCATCAACTGAGAGAGTGGAACCGGTCTGGGGTTGTCTAATAACCCAAGCCATTTGGAATGAACCACCCTGATGGGTTTAGCGGCTCCATTAGCCGATCTAAGGTCCTAAGAAAACAAAAAAAAGAAAACTAATCTAAACTAACTAACTAACTAAAACTAAACTAACTAAACTAACTAAAACTAAATAAAACAAACTAAACTAACTAAATAAATAAAACAAACTAATCTAACTAATCTAATTAAAACTAACTATTAAACAAACTAAACTAAAACTAATTATTAAACACAAATAATCTACTAATTAATATTATACTAACTCTAATCAACTATCTAACTACTAACTTCAATATCACTTACTCACAAAATGTACAATATTGACAATTAACAGATTTAAATAAAACCTGCAAAACTCATTTGCTTTCTGCCTTAAGACAGAGAAATATATTTTTGTTGATTTTTTGATTTTATGAACAAGAAATAAAACTTACTGAAATTAAACAATCTAATATACTAACTACACATATATCTAACTAAAATACTAACAAATATACTAAACAAATAAACAACAAACAGACCTGGAAATGCTCCAGATTTGTCCTGTATGATGACTGTACCAGCAGATCGGAGGAAGGAAACTCGCACAGAATAATCCAGAAGCTTCTCGTAAACAATAGCTGCAATGCTCTTAGAGTTT
>SNQJ01S0064104.1:28582-40864 GCA_010110895.2 Picea sitchensis | reverse complement strand
CTGAAAATATGGGGTACTAAACAAGATCCTAACTTATTGTTGTTGCAACTTGTTGAAATGAAAAATAAAGAGAATGAAACTGTCAAAGAGTTTGATGTCAAGTTTGAAAAGTTGCTCCAACAAATACCTAACAAACTTCGCCCTGGAAAGGAACATCTCCTTTTCCTCTACATTAATGCCTTCCCAAGACATTTTGGGTTCATGCTCAAGGACAAGAATCCAAATACCCTTGAAGAGGCTCATGAAATGGTTGCAAGGTTTGAGGCTAATCTTTCATCATGTAAGGTAGAACCTTTATATGCCCCAAGAGCCAAGGCTAAAACCAAACCAATAAAATTACATAATGTTGAGACCACTCAAGAGATAAGCGCTCCATGGGCACAAAGGATCGAAGAAGCAATAAATTGCCTCACCCAGAATTAAACCCTAATGATGAACAAGATCACTAATCTAAAAAGGGTGCAAAAGCAAGCCATCGTGCCTGCTTTTAAGGGCCAACCCCAAAGATAGGGCCAATCATGGAGGCCTAAGCCCCCAAATGAACAAAGAGTTCCTAAGACTTTAGATCCTGCTAATGTTATAGATCAAGAAGAGACTCCTTGGTGTTTACCTTGTGGGGATTCATATTGGAAACATGAATGCCCAAGGAATAATGGGGGACCTTTTCACATAAATTTCCTTGATACCATAAACTCTATCTTTGTTATGTCTCATCAAGAGTGCCTCAACATCACACTAGAACAACTTAAGGAGGGAAATAAAGAAGTTGTCAAAAGGGCTAGGATGGAGATTATAAGAAAAATGGATGATGAATATAGAGAGAAGCTTAGGAAGAGAAAATTACAAGTGTACACTAGACAAAGGAATGTGCCCCAAGCTCCTCCCAGTGACCCTAGATTTCCTCGGCCAAGGCCTCCTCCACCACCTACAAATAGTGCTCCTCCTAGTTCCACTTTGCCAAAAATTGATGACATAGACTTGAACATTGACATAAATAGCATCTTGACAAAGAAAAATGTGCCTATACCTATAACAGAAATGATTAAGATTCCCTTGACAAGAAACAAGGTTCATGAATTCTTTAGAGTGCAAGGGGAACCTAGAGACCCTCATGTGATGATGCAAGCTAATCATTTCAGACCACACTATGATGAGCACCCACCTTTTTACATTAGCATGCAACTAAGTGTTTAAACAATTGTATGCTTGATTTAGGGGCAAGTGCCAACATTATGACCTTGAAAATATTGAGACAATTGGGCCTAGAAGTCACAAGGCCTTATGGGAATGTTTGTGGGATTGAATCCAAGGCTATTATCACATACGGTTTAATAGAAAATCAAAAGGTTTTCCTTGCTCGATATCAAGAGATAGTTTTTTTATGAACATTGTGTTCATAGATATCCCATACATTTGGGGAATCCTTTTATCTAGAAAGTTTGTTGTAATATTAGATGGAACCTTACAGATGGATTTGTCTTATGCTACTATCCCCATGGATGATGAAACCTATTTCCATCTACCCAGCCAACCAATGGCAAGGGACCATGTTGAAGAAATTGATATTGACCCTGAAATTGAGGATCCCTTAGAAGGGTTCTTTGAGGAGTCCATGGACTCCCTTCCTGATTTTGTCCAGACAACCTTCCTTTCACCCATTAAAATGATATTGATGATATAGTGTGGCCCAAAAGGGAAGATTATTAGCAGTAACTAGACAGGTACAAAGACAAAGTGGTTGGCTTTGTCACAATATTGAAGAAGGGTAATAAGGATATGTTGACTAAATTGAGACAAGAAGACATTCTTATAACAAAGTCCCACCCCCCTCCCTCGAAACAATACATCAAGGTAATTCAAGAAGCGGTTGATCCCAGGGAGGAGGATTATAAACAAGGAAAATTTGTCTTAGAGTGGGACACAAGGAAAGGCTAGCTTGATACACGCAAGGAGTTTGATAAATTTTGGCTTGGCCCTACAATATTGAAGAGAAGTTTGCCAATGATTCCTACTACTTATCCATGCTAGAGGGAAGGAGACATCCACTACCAACTAGTCTCTTGTACTTGCAAGTGAAAAACCCTAAGCTTAGCTTAGTCTATCTCTCTCTCAATGATTTGTGGAAAACATGCATTGCATCATCATTAATTGCATCCTTAGCCTAACGTCTTTCACTAATTGCCTTAATTTGTCATCTAACATAGTCATTGCTGCAATTTTCTGCATTTTCATTCATTGGGGCTTGATTAATTGCATTAAGTAACATAGGTTTGTCTTCTAACTCATTGAAATCATTGGTGGATGATTTACTAATATTTTACTTTGTATTTGGCACTCATTTCTCATTGCATTCCACTAATTTATGACTATTTATTTTTTGCAGTTGTAAACCTGTTACGTGCTGAAGTATTCCATTTCTTATTCAAGTTTTTCTACAACCATAAGTTTTTCTTTGATAGTTAGTGTTTCATGGCCTTTAGATGATCCCTTGATTTTGATAGATATCTTATTTCACCTTAGAAACACCTCTCATACATGCACTATCAACTTACTTCATCTCGCTCACCTTAACCCTACCTTTGACTTAGCTAATCAAGCAATCAATATAGGGGGCATAGATTTTCCCTTGGCTCGTTATAGGATCCCCTGAGGTTGCAAGGGAATCCTCCCTTGTGTTGGATCCTTATCCATCACTAAAAAGAGGGAAGTACTTTCCTAGGTGACAGTGGCAATTAATTTCATATGTTACACTAGTTTAGCATTTTGTGAAGGCTTTGCACAAGTGCTAGATTTTGTGATAACATTTTGGCGTCGTTACCAGGGAGAATGGAGTCATTCTTCCTATGACATTTTCTTGATAAGCCTTTCTTACCTATCTTACCTAGTGACTCCATTAAGGGAAGAATCCATTTATCGCATCTTGTTGATCCTTGCTTAGCGAGATCATCTAGCGACTCCTCCTATGTGAACTCGAAGAAGAAGATATCCTACTAATCCTCCTATATCCTGAATCGTTCTTCGACTATGGGTCTCCAATAATTTTATATCCTTGGACATGATTGGAATTCAAGGTTTCCCCCATGATCTTCATAAATATATTGGTAGGTGGATACCTAAGTTTTCAAATCATAATGAAATCTATGTTGAGGACCATTTGATTTCATTCTATAATGCATTGGGGCTTCATAATGCCCAGTATGAACATGAAGATGTCATCATGAGACTTTTTTCTTCCTCATTAAAAGGAGATGCTATGATGTGTTATAAAAACATTCCTAATAAAGGTATCAAAACTTGGGAAGCACTTCAAAACACCTTTTTGAAAAGGTGGGGAGTCAAGAAAGATGGTAGATTACTCGTGTCCCAATTTCATCATATCAAGAGAAAGGAAGAAGAACCTATCAACAAATTCAACACAAGGTTTGATGCTCAAGTAAAAGATTTCCCTGAAAACCTTAGACAAAAGAATGAGGCAATCCTATTATGTTGTAAACATGCCTTTGAAGGACAATTTGGCATTATTTTGAGAGACAAGTCTCCCAAAACTTTATTGAAATCCCAAGAATGGGCATCTAATATAGAAACCAATTTAATTGCTTCCAAGCNAAAGAATGAGGCAATCCTATTATGTTGTAAACATGCCTTTGAAGGACAATTTGGCATTATTTTGAGAGACAAGTCTCCCAAAACTTTATTGAAATCCCAAGAATGGGCATCTAATATAGAAACCAATTTAATTGCTTCCAAGCTAAATAATTTTCCTACAAATATAGGTAATGAAGATCTTAATGCACCAAGACAAAGACTTGAACAAATAAAGCAAGATCAAGAAATGCTTATGGACAGGATAGATGCGCTTGGAAAAGAGTATAATTGTTACAAACATGACCTCAATAACATAAAGACCTTGGAATATACAAATTAGACTAGGAGGTTAGATCCTGTATATGATGAGTCTTCACAAGCAACCTTTGCTATTACTTGAGAACAATGGGAGCTTGAAAGGGCCATGGTTGTTGGGAAGGCCAAGTTAGAAATTCTAAATATTATAATGAAGAATCTAGGGAAAATTATAAATATTCCAATAAAAACACTAACCCTATTGTATCAACATTCCACAAAGATCATAATGATTGGGAGTTGAACATTATCAAACATGACATCCATGTGCCTTCACAAATGCCTAAGTTTGAGGAATCATTTGATCTCCAAGATGAGTCTGAAGACCCCACTATGATCCTCCATGCCATAAAATATGATAAGAAGAATGGAGGGCACATGCATTCCTTCATTACATTGGTGATAAACAATCTCCTCCTTCACAATTCCATGCTTGATTCGGGTTCCTTTACTAATGTCATGTCTCTAAAGGTTATGAATCAACTTGGCCTAAATATTACAAGGCCCTATAGAAATGTGTGTGGTAATGACTCAAGGGCCATCCCTATTTTTGATGTCATCRAGAYCTTAGGGTTAGYTTAGCCACTTACACGGATATATCCCTTATTATGGATGTTATGGTGATTGATGTGCCTAATGCTTGGGGAATGTTGTTGTCTAGAAAGTAGGTCGCAACCTTGGGGAGTAGTCTCCAAATGGATCTTTCCTATGCTACTWTCCCAAACCCTGAAGGAGGTTTTGTCACCCTCTATAGAGAACCTATTGTAAGATACCAAGTCGAGGGTCCYCAAAATCTTATGAATGAGATAATGTATTTAGATGACATGATGGGTAACTTTTGGACCATTAATCCTATAGCTCAAGAAAAATAATGTCGAAGTGCTAGTGATATTTGGACTTTAGAATTTGACAGTTCCCGCGCTAGCTTGGGATCTGGTGCTGACATTGTCCTTATAGCTCCTTCGCTTCAAGCCACCTTCTTCTCCTATAGGCTTGAATTTGATTGCACTAATAACATTGTTGAATATGAAGCCTTAATTATAGGATTTGACTTAGCCCTTGATAAGAAAATTAAGTGCCTACATATGCGATTCTGATCTGATTATCTCCCAAATAAAGAGGAAATTTGTTGTTAAAAATGAGAAATTAATGAGATATAGGAATTCGATTTGGGATACCATGGAACTTTTTGATGTCTTTTCAATTTAAGTCATCCCAAGAGAAAAKAATCATATTGTCGATGCTTTAGCCGTCTCTGCAGCCACATTACAACCTTGTGAAGAAATGCTTCATGACTTATGCAAAATGGAAGTTGTCTTTAGACCATATGTTCCTGATAACCTTGAACATTGGCAAGTTTTCAATGGTGATGCCCAAATCCTTCATTTCTTGCAAAGTAGCAAGGAGTTTTCAGATAGTCAAGTTAATTTCCTCGTTGAGTTTATGAACTTGAAAGCTGAAGACATACCAAACGACACTATTCCCAAGGGATTTGTTCCTTTGAAAAGGATGTTTGATAGACATGATATGTATAAAGGGAAGGGAAACATGTCATTGATCAATCTGATGAGGCCTTTGAGTTCAATCTAGGTTCAAAGGATCAAAATAGGAAAAGGAACCACTCTTGTTGAAAGGGAAAGCATCATAAACCTTATTCGAGAATAAAAATACATCTTTGCTTGGACATATGATGATCTAAAGGCCTATAAGGGAGATGTTATCCAACATGTCATTCCTCTCAAGGAGGGAGCCAAACCTTTTAGACAAAAGTTAAGGCATATTAA
The DNA here is from genome assembly GCA_010110895.2 of Picea sitchensis. NCBI lineage: Eukaryota > Viridiplantae > Streptophyta > Pinopsida > Pinales > Pinaceae > Picea > Picea sitchensis. Next base: position 35,180 of record SNQJ01S0064104.1, on the reverse strand, counting down.
CCCTAAGTTGGCTCCCCAAATCCAAAAGGAACTCCAGAAAATGGTAGATGCAAAGATCATAGCCCCCATTAGATATTCAACATGGATGGGTAACTTGGTTGTTGTCCATAAGAAGAGTGGATATATTTGATTATGTGTGGACTTTAGGAACCTTAATAATAATCAATTATCCCTTAAAGACAAGTATCCTCTCCCAAACATGGAACACTTGCTACAAAGAGTCATTGGTGCTAGGATGATGTCTATGTTGGATGTCTTTTCTGGGTATAACCAAATCTTAGTTAAAAAGGAGTATCAACTTAATACTACCTTTACCACCTCTTGGGGAACTTTCATGTATTTGAGGATTCATTTTGGTCTTATGAATGTTGGATCCACTTTTCAAAGATCAATGGATTTTTCCTTTAGGGATTTGATAGGGAAAAAATCATAGAGATATATCAAGACGATTTAATGATTGTTTCTAAAGAAAGAAATGCACATGTTTTGCACCTTAGGAAAATCTTTGAACGATGTTGGAAGTATGGTATCTCCCTAAATCCCAAAATGATTTTTGGTATTGATAAAGGAAAACTATTGGGCCATGTTGTTTATGAAGATGGTATTTCTATTGATCCGGAAATAATTGAATCTATTAATAAAATCCCTCCCCCGACCAGTAAGGAGTCTTTACAATCATTCTTTGGCAAGATTAACTTTATAAGAAGATATATTTCAAACTTTGCCGAAAAAGTCAAGCCAATGAATTCCTTATTGAAAAATAATGCTTTATTCAAATGGGATGGTAATAGTATAAAATATTTTGAGGATATTTGGGAAGCAATCACCATGGTGCATTTCCTTGTTAGCCTTGATTATTCCTGAGACTTCATAATTTGTATGTTTGCCTCCGAGGACACTATTGTTGGAGTGCTCTTACAAAGGAATAAATATGATTATGAACAACCTATGGCCTTCATGATCAAAACCCTTAGGGATGTTGAGTTGAAGTGTTTAATCACTAAGAAACAAGATTATGCCCTTGTCAAATCCTTGAAGCATTTTAGAATATATGTTGGTTATATCAAATTCAAAGCATACGTGCCATATCACGTTGTCAAAGATGTCCTCTCTCAACAAGATTCCCTTCAAACTAGAGGAAAGTAGGTGTCAAAGATTCAAGAATATGACTTAGAAACTAAACCCGCTAAGATCATTAAGGGACAAGGTTTAGCTAAAATGTTGACTAAGAGTAATGAAGAAGCTATAAGAATGGGAGAGAATGGCCAAGTCAATGTGGTTTTGAGTGAGTTAGAACATGACTAATGGTATTATGACATTGTATACTACTTGAAGAATCTCTCATGTCTTGATCATTTAGTGGATCATAAGAGAAGAGATTTAAGATTAAAAGCCATGAACTATTGTTTAACTCAGGATGGTCTATGGAAGAACCCTAATGGGATAATCATTAGATGTGTAAACAAAGATGAAGTAGATGAGTTTATCAAGGAACTCCATTCAGGACATTGTGGTGGTCACTTCTTTACCCGCACCACCACCAACAAGATTTTGAGAGTTGGCTATTATTGGCCTACATTGTTCATTGACACTCATCGATATGTCATGTCTTGTCAGCCTTGTCAATTATTTTCAGGATAGCAACAATTGCTTTCCTTGCCTTTGAAGCCAATCGGTGTTGAAGCATCTTTTCAACAGTGGGGTTTAGACTTCATTAGTGAATCTAAGGATAACTCCAGCAACAAATATCGTTGGGTCTTGACTGATATAGACTATTTCATTGGGTGGGTAGAAGCCATCCCAATGAAAAAGGCAACCGAGAAAGTTGTGATGAATTTCCTTGAAGATAAAATAATCACAAGGTTTGGTGCCCCTGCCAAAATCACCATTGGTAATGCAAAGACCTTTAGCTCTCTGGCTTTAGCTAATTTTTTCTTCAAGTATGGAATTGTCCTATCTCACTCGTCCAACTACTATCCCCAAGGAAATGGATTGGCATAATCTAGCAACAATACTTTGATGAATATTGTCAAGAAGATTGTAGGTGACAATAAGAAGACATGGGATAGTAAGATCAAGTGTACATTATGGGTAGATCGTATTACAACTAAGACTTCCATGGGGAAAACCTCGTTTGAGCTAGTATATGAATTGGAAGCCAAGTTGCTAGTCAACCTCCAAATTCCTACCCTTTAATTTGCACAATAGTATATTACTAATAAGGAGGCATTACAGGGAAGGATTGACCAACTTGTTGATCTAGATGAATCTAGGAGGAATGCTTTAGATCAAATGGTGAAAAATCAAGACAAGATTAAAGGGGCATTTGATCATAAAGCAAGATAAATAAATTTTGAAGGCGGTGACCTTCTATTGATGTGGGACAAAAGGAAAGAGAAGCTAGGAATGCATAAGAAGTTTGATAGTCTATGGCTTGGTACTTACCAAATTGAGAAAAATTCTAGGATTAACTCATATTTGATCGCACCCGAGGGAGACAAGCTACCATTACCCATTAATGGATACCTTCTCAAGCTTTATTATGTTGAAGGAACCTGACTTCGTAAATATAGGTAGGGTAGGTCATGTTGTGTGCTTGCTTTATTGCATTTCTTTTCTTTGTTGATGTTATTTATTGCTTTATTATGCATCATGTTAGCTTAGCATGTACATATTAGTTTAACATATATTAATAAAAATGAAAAATTGTATTTCTCGCATTGATTTTTATATTTATTTTTAATAAACTAGGGTGGATAACATCCCCCTTCCCTTTGTTGCTAATGATTTTATGTTAGAATGTAGCAGGAATTGTAGAGTGGTGCAGGTTGCAGGTCTTGGAGTACCAGAGACGTTGAAGTTCCCATGCGCTCTATAGTGAGCACATGTCCCCATGTTGAAGCCAAATGTTACCCCCTCTCACCTAAGGGTAACTAGAGGAGTTCATGTCTCATGGCCCGCAATGAATATGGCGATCTCAATGATGATGATGATCAATATTCTCCACAGACAGTAGCCCCCCAAATGCCTCATTCCTCATCAACATAGCTCATCACACCTGATCGACATGGTTCATTGGATGATGGTGGTCCAGCACATTATGAGGTACATTAGTCCTTGTTTCATATAAAGTGTCATATTTAATGCATTTGACATGTGAGTGAGGTTTATGGGTTGAAGTTAGATAATGAATCATAAGCTCAGAAGTTATGCTCCTTGTCTTGTTTCACCTTGGTGGCCATCATTAATGTCATAGTCTCATGTTGTCACTCTTGGGGAACAAGGGTATTGTTGGGAGGCTTTGATAATGGCAATGTAGTGTTCCCTCCCATACTTAACACTTTCCATCCTCAGACCTTTTGTTGTGTACCAGACTTCGGTAATGGTTGTTACATGTACACCAAAAAGGCTCATGGTTCATCCTCATATGAGAAGAAGGGCTAGAATGTCGAGGTTGATGCAACTACTATAAAATATAAATAAAATAAAGAAAGAAATGTGGGATAATGAATGGCCAACTTTAAAATCCAAAGGCAAGCTTGACCTCTACCCCCTCACTATGAGGGGATCACCCCTAATCCTGATGCATTGAATGCATATCAATTAAAATGACTTAATCCCAACAAGAAATAAAATAAAGAATAAAGTGTTTGAAACCTAAAAAGGAGACTTGCAATGCATAAATGAATATCAAAAGGCAAGAAAGGGGTTTGGACTACACACACTATCGAGGAAAGGGTATCTTAAACAACAAGCACTCCCTCTACAAAGGCACTCATGGAAATGGACCAAGCACGGTACCTTACATGTTAATGACACCGTCACCATGAAGTAACCCTAACACATTTTCATTCACCATACTTACACTTTGATGAGTCTTCTCGGGAACTAATCCTCTACTTGGGTAATGGCACACCTAATAGGGTCTTTTGATGGTCCTCCCATACCTAAACTTACCAAATTGCATAAAGTCTTGAGCTAATGTGAAGTTTGAAGGGGATATCTAATGTGAATTGTTTATGTGGTTTATGTATTAAGTGATTGCCTACTTTGTACGATTCTAAGGACTCTTGTACCTTGTGATTAATTGTCTTGCTTGATTCTATGGCTTTAACTCACTTGGGTGCACTTGACATGGTCCTTTGGAGGACATCCTTATGATTTCATCAGGACATTGTGCACTATATAAAGGATATGGTGTGTGATGGTGTTGGGTCATGTTATGACTTGACACATTCAGATACATCCTCTCATACCTCTTGGACCCTGGACAATGGACAGATGAGCTCTCATTTTGCAGATATGGTCATATTGGTTGATAGATGGGCAGGAAACCCACATCTTGGACAGTGCATCACGCAGCTTGTTAGGCATTAGATGGAGGACGTTACACTTGGACATGATTGGACACCACTCAAAGAGGTGATGTTACTTCATTCTGTTGATGATTACAACTGCATGAGACATCCTCCAGGACACACACTGAGTGAGTTGGCCTGAGAGAAAGCCCATGAGTTGGGTGTGCCCATGAGATGGGTGTGTTGTTCCTCTCTGAGATGGAGATGGAACATTGTGTGCCCATGTGTAGGATGAGGAATCCCATGAGTTGGGGGTGTCGGTCTCTCTGAGATGGAGATGAAACAATGTACTGGTCTCCTCTGTGCAGAGAGTTGAGATGATGTGATACTCCATATGATTCTCCTGTGAGACGCAGTGAAATAGAGATCTGATGAGTAAGGTGTTCCTGTGGATGAACACATGTGGACGTGATCCTAATGGTTGAGCACTAGTGAGTGTGTATTCTGATGATTCTCCTGTGAGACGTAGTGAGATAGAGACTTGGACGTCCCTATGGCTGCACAGGTGGGCGTGCCCCTAGTGGTTGAGCACTAGTGGGTGTATGAGTTCCATTTCTATATTGTCCAAGAGTCAGACTTACCTATAACCCTATTTGTGATGTAAAGGGTACAGGTCGGCCCCACCATAAAGTGAAAGATAATTAATATGGTAATTATTAATTATAATTTGAGTTATTGAGGTCGGCCCTATTGTGCCAACAGACACTACTTTTGATATGTCCGGTCTAATATAAATAACGGTAATTTCCCCATTGAGGAAACATAACACAAGTGTGAGTTTCGAAATTTCAGCAAGTACAAGTTCTAGGGCTGAAGTGCGCACCTCTCTTGGGCGCTAGCTTTCTAGGTTTTGTGAGCACCCTTTTGTGTGCTAAGTTTATGGTGTGGGAGGTCTTTCTCTTGAAGAATATAGCAAAGTATTGGTTGGGTTTTCTTCCCTTGTTGAGAATGGTTTTCCAGGATACTTCTTTTGTACTTGTGCATGGTGTTTCTTCTTGTGATCTTGGTTACTGAAGCAAATTGTTTATGGTGTAACTGCAATTGTTTATGGTTCAAGTAAAATGATAAAATTGGAATAAACTTCATGCGTGAGCATAGATTATTGAAAATTCAACATGGTATCAGAGCATAGGGCTTGAAGAACCCATTGCACAAGCATTCAAATGCAGTCGTCCTTCCTTCTGTAGTTTTGTACGGCCTCTAGGGTTTGTTGCAATTTCGTATGACCCTCCTTTTCTGAAGTGATTCAGCCCCTAATACTTGGACGTTGAGGCTATTTTTGGCATAGGCGAGTACGGCCTCCTCCAGCGCACCTCCAGAGACTCTTAGAGTAAAATTCCGAGCATTTTGAATTTTTGGCCCTAGGGTTTCTAGGGTTTCGCATTTTTCTGCAGACTTTTGGATTTAGGGTTTCTACAAGCTTATTGAAGGATCTCCTCAGCTCACCAACATTCCTGTGACTCTCTTAAGGCTTATTGTTGGTAGTCATAAGCCCAGCAAAACCTAAGTTTGCTAGCCTAGCCTAGCCATTTGGTTTTCTAGCCCTGTTGACAAGGGTTTGTGAAGAAATCTAAAAATATGAAGAACAGAACCTTGGTGGAAGATAAGATTGATGGATCAAGCAACTTCAGCTCCTGGAAGTCAAGACTTCAGATCACCTTTGAAGAGGATGACCTATTGAGTGTGATACAAAAGACTTTACCTAAAGACAGCTTATGAAATGTATGAAGCATTGAATATTATGTTTGAGAATGACAACACCCTCAGAGCCCTTACCTTAAAGGGCCAGCTCCAAAGCATCAAGATGACAAAAGGTGATATAGTTGCTACCTTCTTTATGAAGATGTTAGAGATCAAAGATCAGCTAGGTGCCATTGGAGAAGTCATATCTGACAGAGAACTTGTTTTTTCCAGTCTTAATAATCTTCCAAAACACTGGGAACCATTTCTTCAAAGTATCAGTGGAAGGGAAAAACTACCCACTTTTGACCTTCTATGGACAGACTGAACCCAAGAAGAACTTAGACTTAAAGCTAGAGGAGTGGAAGACTCCCCTGATGACAATCATGCTCTTGCACTTCATATAAAGAAAGGAGGAAGATTTAAAAGAAACTTCAGGCAAACATTCAAAGATGAGAAAACTCCATCAGCTTCAGGTTATGATCAGAAAAGAGACATGATAGAGATCTAGTGCTTCAGATGTGACAAATATGGACACTATGCGAGAAATTGTCCTACCA
>SNQJ01S0064104.1:0-19153 GCA_010110895.2 Picea sitchensis | reverse complement strand
CTTTCTATCAAACACTTCTTTTGCATCCTCTATGCTCCCACATTTCGCATACATAGTAACAAGTGCACTTCTCACACAGAGAGCAGACTCAAATCCAGTTTTAATGATACTGGCATGGAGCTGCTTGCCCCTCCCTATAGCTATCCCTAGGCTGGCACATGCACTGACTGCACTGGCAAAAGTGGATTCATCCAGTGTTATATTTTCTTGTTGCATTTTACAAAATATCTTCAAAGCACTCTCACCATGTTCATTCTGGGCATATGCTGAAACCATTGCAGTCCACGAGACACTGTCCCGGTTATTCATCTTGTTGAATATTTTAAGTGCATCATCTATGTTTTTGCCTTTAGCATACATGGTTACAAGGGCATTCTTCAAGCAAAGAGCAGACTCAAATCCAATTTTGATGGCGTGGGCATGCACCTGCTTCCCCTCTTTCACAGCTGTTATGTCCGCGCATGCACTAAGAACACTTGACAAAACGAACTGATTTGACTCTAAGCCCATCCCTTGCATTCGGCGAAAGACAATCAGGGCTTCCTCCGCATACCCATTCTGCATATATCCTGCAACCATTGCACTCCAAGATACTACATTTTGTTGAGACGATTTATAAAACAATTTATAAGCATCCTCTATACTCCTACATTTCATATACATGTTAATAAGTGCAGTCCCCACAAAGGCATCCAAATCAAATCCAGTTTTAATGACATGGGCATGAAGTACCTTCCCCTTTTCCACTGCAGCTTGGCCTGCACAGGCAGTGAGGGCACTAGCAAGTGTAAAGTGATTCGGCCTTATGCCTCCACGTTGCATTTGACAGAGAAGCGCAAGGGCTTCCTCCCCAAGTTCACTTTGGGTATATCCTGCCATCATAGATGTCCATGAAACTACATCTCTTTCAGGCATTTGATCGAAAACTCGGCGAGCTTGGATCACGCCACCACATTTAACATACACATCCACCAAACAACTTGCCACATTAACATCCAACACAAATCCGGTTTTGATGATCAGGGCATGCACCTGTCCCATATCTTCCGTGGTCTTACATACCTTGAGAACACTTGACAATGTAGATTGGTTTGATCTCACTCCTGCCTGTTGCATGTCACAAAAGAGCTTCACAGCTTCCCCATCCTGTCCATTGCCAGAATACCCAGCTATCATTGCATTCCATGTAATAACATTTCTCTCAAGCATTTCGTCAAACGCTTGTCGCGCATCCTCTAGACTGCCACATTTTACATACATGCTGATAAGGTTATTGCCTATAAAAGTATCTGATTGAAACCCTGTGTGTGTTATATGGGCATGGATTCCCCTCCCTTGTGATAACCCTTTACAACGAGCACATTCTTGCAGAAGAATAGCATAGGTTTTGGACTCTGGATGAATATTTCGCTGCTGTAAAACATCGAAATTGGGTAACTCCATAACAACAGCTGTAGCAGTTATATTTCCATGTGGGGATGTTTGACGGCATGCAAGCTTCCTTCCCAATCTCTGAAAACGGGGAATTCAAAAGAAGAACCCATGCCAGATGACAGTGAAAGGAAACCCACTTCAGCTTTGGGAAGGCTCTGAATTTTACAGACATGAGAACAGCAATGGATTGAATTCATTAGAGAATAACTTACCTTGCTGAGCGAGATTCTGAACGCTCCATTCTTCGGATGAGGTGGATAACTTGTATGCAATGGAGGTGTGAATGCAGCCATGAAGTTGAAGCTGCTGTGTGCATTGGATCGCCTTGGCGGTGGGCATTGGATAAGATGTAAGCGGTCATCCAAATATCACCGAATGCACTCTGCCTTTGAAGATTACGTTATCATCGGCACATTAAAAATGACAGAATTTTAGCGAAAATGGTAGATAGCCAACCTGTTGCTTTGGTATATCGAATGAATAACATGGTATATGGTAAATTGCCAAAACATTTAAAAAAATAATAATTTAAAAATAAATAAGTAATAAATTGGTATTGATGAATAACATGGTATATGGTGTGGTGAATGAGCAAAACATTTAAAATAATAATAATTTAAAAATAAATAAGTAATAAATTAGTATTAGTGGATATATTATTGGTTAGGAAGTTAAATTGTAACATATAGTATATAGTTTCATGGATAAATTTATATGTTATTTGAAATTATATTGACTTAAAAAATTGTTATCAGGGATATTGGGTTTTTTGAGATACTATTTAGGTTGAAATTATCTTTTGGTTTTAGAGTATGATCTAAAATTATTTTTAATTGGTTAAGAATTCATCTTCCTTTAACGTAAAGAAACAAGTTAACAATTGAGCTCGGATTTCTCTGTGGCGAGGATTTCCCTAGCCGCCACCATCTTCGACCAGGCTTGCGAGCTCTAATTGACACCTTTGCCAAAGAGGAAAATATGTCCTGGAATCTAATTGTCACCATCTTCATCCAAGCCTGCAAGCTATAGTTGTTTCCATTGCCAAGCATTAATCCAGACTTGTGAGCATCCTCTCATCTTTGTTGTGGGATAATTTTGGAGAGTTAGAATGGATACCCCTTCTCCTACTAAGGTAGAGGCATTTCATCCTCTGGTTTCTTCCCTAAAAGTAGTCAAAGGCAAGCACCCAATCAAAGTCAATTTGTTACGCAGGTTGATTCCATTCCTTAGCTAGACTTTCCATCATCTAAGCCAAGGAGAAAAGCCTGTATTTTGAATGAGCAATCATTATTGGAAAAATTCACTATCCTTTGGCCCAACCCTCAAGTAGTAGAGACACGAGTATCAAAGCATTGGACTCCCAAAACCCAAGGTAAGATTTTCTCTTGTGCATGTGGCCGTGGTTATTCATCAATAAGGAAAAACGAGATCTGATTTTCAGATCGAGACCCTATTTTGTGGGATCCAGGGGAACACATGTTTCCCACTGGTCCCTTGATTTTGACCCAGAACTAGAGATTTCTGCAACCCCTGTGTGGGTTAGGCTACCTCATCTCCCTTTGATTTTTTGGGATGATTCCTCTCTCAGAACCATTAGAGACAAGCTTGATTGATGTATCCATAAAGCAGAGCCAAAAGGAAATCTTTATTCGTGCGCTAGAATTTGTGTGGAAGGATAAGGGCCTCCGAGAGGCTATGAAAATAAACATGGAAGTTTGGAGTCACCCGCAATCCCTAGACTATGAGAAGCTACCTTTCAATTGTAATACTTGTCATGATTACAAACACTTTACAAAGAGCTACCTAAKAAATCAAGAGGTTCATCCCCCTTCAAAGAAGCCATTGATTCCATCCAATAAAAGAGAACATGGCTATTTTAAGCARGTAACCAGAAGGCGCAAAAACCTACAATCAAATGGGTTGAAAAAAAAATCCCATGATAGTTCATCCATTCCATCTAGTAATAGATTTGAAGCCCTTATAGCAAATAATTTGGAGCTCAAAAATGAGGGAGAAGGGAAAGAACACGAAGAAAGACTTTGAGAGAAGTGCAGATCCACTAAAGACCCAAGCAAATCCAAAGGCTACTAAATCTAGATTAGGCCATCTTAAAGGTGGAGTGGATCCATCCAAGTCTCGTGCAGAGCAAGAGAATTCGTACCCAATAGGGAACAAATAATGATGTTCATAGACTATTTGCCTTCAGATATCTTTGAACTTTTATAAAAGAAAACCTCCTACTTATATAAAAGAGGATGGAGAGAACAATAAAAAATTGAGGAAACCATATGATCTTATATACATATTGTTGTGATAATTTAAATCTATTCGCAAAGCATTGGCATGCAATTTAGATGTGTGTTTGAATTAGTTAGCTAGTTGTTGTAGCCCCACCAACACCCTGTTCAACGGAGGTAGGGCCCGCTCCATAAGGAATAGGTGYTATGCTTTATTTCTATAGGTTGCATTTTATTTCTGTAGATTGTAGACTACAATTATATGTGTTAGATTACTTTTATTTTCTTGTTAGTTGATTAATTCATGTTCAGGGTGTGATTGCTAGCCATCATTTATTTCTTTATAATTGAACGCAGAATTCAATACATGATATATAATTGATGCAAGCATATTTTGGTGTGATTGGTTTTCAGGGTGTGATTGTTAGTCATCATTTATTTCTTCATAATTGAAGGAAAAATCCAATACATGATTTATAATTGATGCAAGCATATTTTGGTGTGTGTGTGTGTGTGTGTGTGTGATCTTCGTATTATCACTTTTAATACTTCATAGATGAATCCCTTTACTACAATCCCATGATAGATAAACCAATGGAAGATAAGAAAGTGTAGCCTGCATATACATTGCATGGTAGATCACAAGTAATTCGGAACCTCGGTTTGACATAAATAATGTACAAATTGTTTACTTACTTTTTCTATAAATTAGAAAGGTAATTAAACAACCCATCATTTTGGCGTTGTCGTCCAGGAGTTACCAAAGGCACAGTAGTACTTCTTGCATTGGTTTTAGGATAACACACGGTACAGGGATTCACATAAAGAATTGTCGGCTGCCTTCTCTGTATAATCCCATGCACGGTGTTTTGCATTAAATCATATAGAATGCATGAATAGAACTAGTGATTCAAAAGTTCGATTTCATGGTGCAATAAAAGCCACCCAAGATACTAACCACTTTGCAGGAAAACCAACAAAAGGAGGAGGTTTAGGTATCTCCAATCTCATAAAAATGCATCTACAGTTTAATCTACAACAACAGTCTCTTCAATGGTAAAATAAGAACCAATACCTTCAACTACAAAATCAGCAAATTCAATTGATCCTACAATAGAAGCTACTTCCACAATTGAAGCAGAAATTGTACTTTCAACTTCAAAACTGGAAAATATAGAAGAACTTATTAGTGGGAAACCATATACGGAATTTCAATCGAACCCAGTCCAAGAACCAGAGGTGTCCACCTTCTCTATAGAATCAATAGCACAACAAAGGCTTGATTTTCTAAACATTTTGTATAATATGGCAGCAAAAGAAGGAATGGGATCCAATAGGGAAGCAACTATCGTCTTTGAATTCCCAATCAGAGACCCTGGAGGCTTGGCACAAATGAAGAAATTTCCTCCCTCGACGTTGTCGAAATTCAACAATATGGAAAGCTAGGATCTGAATACCTTTATTTTCGAATTCAATGTTCTCTACAGAAGTTATGATTACGTTGTAGATAACTAGAAATTATAATTGTTTCCCGCCACATTGACGAATGCAACACTTCGTTGGTTTATGGGACTTGTTGGGAATAGTATCAAAACATTGGAAGACATGAAGAAGACAGTACTGAAGAAATATCGAGACTATTTCAAGGACAAAGATCACAAAGAAGGAATCTTCGTGATGACCCAAAAAGAAGACAAGAGTTTGGAATACTATGTAGAATAATTTCAGTACAATTTGCAGCGGTCGAAACAAGTAAGTTGGATAAAGAAACCTTGTGAATTTTTTTTATTAAGAGGAATTAAAGATGAATGCATGAATCTTTTAAACTTAATGGGGGCTATAAATGTTTCCCAGCTAAACTATGATAATATTTGTGAACTTTGCAAATGTTACTCAAGAGGAACCTCCAAGTAAGGGAAGGGACATAGACATTGCAGCCAGAATCACTAAAACATTCAGAGGAGGCATCACTCAAGCTGAGGTTGGAAATTTTTTAGAATATTTTAATACTGACATTCTCAACTCCTTAAGTTCACAATTAGACACACCACAAGCCAAAAATAAGCAAGATGAAGCAAAGTTGGCCTTATCAATATTATGTTCCAAGTGCAAAACAAAAATCCCTTGAAGGATTGTCCATTAACTAACATTGAGATCTATGGGTTTTGTGAGTAGGATCATACCACCAGCACTTGTCCCTCTCTACCAGAATTAAAATAAATATATCAAGGAGCAAATGTAGAGACCTGGCATATTTGTCTCATTGCCCAAGAACGACCTTGGTAGCCTCGCCCCTCAGGTATGGCTCAAGACCCTTTGTAGTATTATAATGTTTATTAGACTAGCCCACAAATTTCGTGTGTGTCTCAATCATGGTATCACTCCATGCCTTACCAACAATGGGTACCTCCACCAACCCAAAACTATCCATGGCAACAAGGATGGTGAAATCCTTCATTTGGAGACCAACAATAGTTAGCTCCATAATTACCTAAACAACCTCAATTTCCACCATTGCAAATGCCCCCGCAACAACAATTACAATTGCGTACAAATAACCCTCCACCAAGACCTCAACTTCTTGCATAAGCCACTACTAACCCAAACAATAAAAAAATGTAGCCCACTTACATTATTCAGTTGTTTGGTTGCCCTACCTATTTTATCTCATATAGTATAGAATGCCAAGATATCCATTCACTATCAAGGAGAACCCTCAATGACAAAACTCCTCTAATCATTACATAACATGATGGGGAGGAAGTTCAAGATTCTGCAAAAAATAATTATGTTGAATCTCCTCCCATAACACCTTAAACCACTTATCTTGGAACTTCAAATTAGCCACAGTAAGCAAGGGTTGCATGGATTTTCCCTATCCAGAGAGGTTAAGCTTAGATAAACCCCTCACTTAGCCTGAGTTTCTCTTCTTAGGATAGTTAAGGAATGTGTGTGTAAATATTCCCTTATTTCAAGTGATCAAGGATGTCCCCATATATGCCAAAGCTATTAGATAATTGTGTTTAGGAAAACCTAGTAGGAAAAGAAAGGATCCTTAAATTGTACATGTGATTAGCCAGTTAGCATATCTAATGCTTGGAAAAGTATTTACTACCAAATATACATATATGGTGAGCCCTATATCCAAATCAATAATTTCCTAACCTCAAACACTATGATCGACTTAGGGGTTGTTATTGACATTATGACGAAGGAGGCTATGGAAAAACTTGGATTTCCCAACTTATGGCGGGCTTCTATATTCCTCCAATTAGCTGACTGGTCCACTATTAAACCTGAGGGTATCCTAGAAGATGAAGCTATTTTTGTGGATTCTTGGAAGTGTCTCACATATTTTATGGTTCTGCAGCCAAAATCCAACTTGGGAGGTTATCCTTTGATCCTAGGAAGGCCATGGTTGGCCACCACCAATGCCTATATTGGTTGTAGATCCAGCAACATGACTATCTCCCATAGGAATTCTACCAAGAAACTCACTCTATATCCTCATGTCAAGCCTACCACAGATCATGAAATGCCTATATGGGTGGGGAATGAGGACAGTGATGATGAGAGTGTCCACCAAATTCTTACACTTGATCAATCACTCTCTTTCAAGAAAGAAATTGAGGATGATGCAATTAATAACTTCATAAGCAATCCTTATTCTTCCCCACATGAAACTTCTTAGTTTTTCAGCTATTCCGTGGATCAATCTGCTCAAGAAAACTATTCATTAGCTTATCTATCCTTACCGAGACTCTATACCCATTCCTCTCTACAACATAACAAAATCCATTAGTAAATTAGTAGAGATTGGCCCAGGAAGAACATTGAACATCAATTATGAGCTTGCGACCTTGCAAAAAGAACATTTTATTAAACTATTGCAAGAGCATGGTGGTGCATTCACTTCAGAATACATTGGTATGAAGGGAATCCATTTAAATATTTATACTCACCACATCTATATAAAAGAGGATTCTGACCTATTTAGCAACCCCAACGCAAAATGAATCCCACATTACATGAGATTGTAAAAGATGAATTGCAAAAGTTGCTTATTGTAAATTTCATTTACCCTATCTACGATAGCCAATGGGTCTCGTCACTTATGATTGTCCAAAAGAAAAATGGGAAATGGTGAATCTGTATTGATTATAGAGATCTAAACAAAGCTACCCAAAAATACCATTTCCCCTTGCCTTTTATCGATCAATTCCTTGACACGTTGGCAGGTAAGAAGTACTTATCCTTCTTCAATGGGTTTAGAATATACAATCAAATTCAAATCACCCTTGAGGATCAGGACAATACTACCTTCACTTTCCCATGGGGGACATTTATCCATCGAGTATTGTTGTTTGGAATTTGCAATGCACCTGCTACCTYTYAGCGAGCTATTCTYGATATCTTTTCAGAATTGATCCATGATTGTGTGGAAGTATATATGGATGATTTCACAGTGTAAGGCAACACATCTGACAAGGATTTGGATAAGTTAGAGAARGTACTSAAAAGATGAAAGGAAGSAARCCTTTCCCTTAGTAATGAAAAATAGCATATGTTACTAACCGACAGAATTGTTCTAGGTCACCATATCTCTCTTGTAGGTATTAAGGTGGATCTASTGAAAATTSAGGTAATACCTAATCTTCCTACTCCAAAAWYACATAAAGATGTGTGTAGTTTTTTGGGGGKRTTCTRTTTACTATCATCGTTTTATTSATAAGTTTGGTAAAATTACATCCCCTTTGTTTTCATTACTTTCCAAAAATGTAKAATTTGCTTGGACTAACCAATGTCAATTTGCTTTTGAAGMTTTGAAAGAACAGTTGACTGCAGACCACTCTTGAGAGAACCAAAATGGTC
Source organism: Picea sitchensis (assembly GCA_010110895.2). Taxonomy (NCBI): domain Eukaryota; kingdom Viridiplantae; phylum Streptophyta; class Pinopsida; order Pinales; family Pinaceae; genus Picea; species Picea sitchensis. Next base: position 10,610 of record SNQJ01S0064104.1, on the reverse strand, counting down.
CTTACCATTTCACATCTTCATTGATGCTTTAGACATAACCATTGGAGTAGTTCTTATATAATGAGTGAACAGAAACCTTATGCCATATACTTAATCAACAAGAATTTGACCCTTGCAGAGTTAAATTATATGGTAACTGAAAAATAATTTCTTGTTGTTGTTTATTCTAATAATAAAGTTTTCCATTACATAATTGGCTATCATGTATTTATACATATTGATCATTCTTCCATTCGCTATTTGATGAACAAACCTATTACTCATGGCAGAGTGACTAGGTGGTTATTGCTTCTATGGGAATTTGACATCACCATCCCCGATAAGCCTGGAAAAGATAATGTTGTAGTTGATTCCATTTCTAGGCTCATCAATGATGGGGACACTCTTTCTGTTGAGGATGTCTTTTCTGATGAGAACTTACTTGCACTATCTACTAACACTCCATGGTTTGTATATATCGTTAATTATTTGGCTACATGGAAACTCCTGACATGCTTCTCACCAAAGGAATGACAAAGAATTATCAGGCAGAGTGTCAGTTATTCCTGGGTTCTAAGCTACCTCTTTTGCACATGGTCGGATCTCATAATCCAACGTTGTGTTCGAGAGGATGAGATTCATGACATCCTAAAATCTTGTCATCATGATCCTTGCGGTGGGCACTTTGCCAATAAAAGTATTTCTCATAAAGTGTTGCATCTAGGTGATAGCGGGGAAAATCCCCATATTACTATATTGGGTCGAAGTATAGGCAGAGCATTGATCTCCCTTAAAATATAGTCCTATTTCTAAACTACCCCAAATAATCTGACCTTAAAATATAAGAGAAGGAAAAGAGGGTGTACCTTAGGTCCTTTCGGCTGGTGTAGACCTCCTTCTCCTTTGTAGTTAATTGGATTGTTGGTCTCCTCCCAAAGCTGACCTGCAAAAAATTTAGACGACAAAGATACAAAATATTCTATCTCTACTTATCAGTGTTAGGTTTCAGATAGAAATGTGAATGCATTAATCAAATAAGCACAAAAACACAATATTTGGGACAGAAACAAAATTCTTTTATTCAGATGTGAAGATTACAAAATTTACAACCTTCTTGTTGGCAGACGCTCCGCGAACTTGGTCTGGGATCCTCTTACTGCTGCTCCAAGTGCATCATTCCCATAATACCTCTCACAATCAACTGATCTTCTTGGGAAGTAAGGAAGGGATTGTATAGGGAGAGGGATGAAGGGGGAATGCTAAGGCCAAATATTAGAAAGGGATGCAAAGCTTGGGCTAAAAGGGGAAGGGATTTTGGCAGAGTTTCTATGTTCTAATGCTTGATGATGGAATGGTACCCCAAGACCTCCTTTTATATGACAAAAGGATAGCTATTTGGTTTGGGGACGGGCTACAACAGGTGAATTGGTTGGGAAACCCTCGATAGCCTGTAAACTCCATCGAATTCCTTGCAACTTTTTTATATTTTGCAACTTTTGGAGGTAAACACGGGTTGTTTAGTATGCAGCTAGCGTATGTACGCAGTCTATCTAGTATGCATCTAGCGTATGTACGCGGGCAGTAGTGTAGCAGGGTGCGTACATGCTCCAAAAAATGTTTTTTTTAAAGAGAGTTCCTCGACAGTAATTTGGCAAGTTGTGCAAGTAGAAATGCCAATGCCATGTATGCATAGGTAGGGAATTTTAGGGCTATAACACTAGGCTACTACTGGCCTGGAATTTTTCAAGACGCTAAGAGGTACATGAGAAGTTGTGACAATTGACAAAGAATGGGACAGCCAATTCAATCTCATAAAATGTCACTCCAAACTCAGTTTATAGAGGAGCCTTTCAAGAAGTGGGATCTAGACTTTGTGGGACCTATCAACCCTTCGTCCAGATAGAAGGCACATATCTTGGTTTGCATAGACTACGTCACCAAATGGGTTGAGGCCAAAGAACTTTTGACGGCCACAGGATAGGTAGTAGCAGATTTTCTCTATGAGGAAATATTTGTTCGATTTGGGGTACCCCGAGATATTGTCACAAATGGAGGAGAAAAATTCACTTCAAATTTCATTAAGTCCATTACTAAACAATATGAAACCCGACATAGGGAAATCACACCACACCATCCACAAGCCATTGGGAAAGTAGAGGGTACCAACCAATTTATAGAGTCCATAATAACCAAAATATTACAAATCCATCATAGAGATTGGGCCAAAAGGCTTCCAAAATATCTTTGGGATTACTATACCACATGGAAAAATAGTACAAGATTCACCCCTTACAAGCTTGTGTGTGGTAAGCATATTGTCCTCCCCATTGAGTTTGAAGTAAAAACATTAAGGACTACACTGCAAGTAGGCATGTATCTTTCAGAAGTTTAAAATAACCCCCTCGACCAGATTAATGAGCTTCATAAGCTCCGTTAAGCTTATATGCACCAAGACTCTATTGTTCAATAGTAGAGGGATAAGTGGCATGATAGCTTCATTAAGAAGAAGAAATTTTAGGTGGGAGATTGGGCTCTCTTGTATGTTCCATGTTTAAAGGTTTTAATGGAATTTTTTTCATTCGTTGGTTAGGACCATATGAAATTAACGTTGTCCATGACAATGATTTAGTGAAGTTGTGTACTATTGATGAAGATCGAATCCCTCTTATGGCCAATGGTCATCGTTTGAGATTGTATTAGTAGCCATTGTCCAAGGATGCCTTCATTCGAGATCTTGTTATTCATTCAAATTTAGAGGTTGTTAGCATAGTGGTTGTGCCCCTTATACTTGCAACAGTTTGATTTTTCAAAGCAGTTTGTCATAATAATAAAAAACGAAAAAAGAAAATAAGAAGAAAATTATAATAATTCAAGTAGTGAAAAACTTTTTCAGACACTACGGAACCTAATGATGCCATCTGAAAACCAGCTTGCTAGCGGATGATGTTTGCAAAAAGAAAAAGAAAAAAAGTAAAAAGGGAGAAAAGAAGAAAAAATAGAGAACAATCTTTTAGAAGCAAATCCATTCCTTGTCACAATTTATTTGATTTTTTTCTTCCATGAAATATGTACTTATATTTCTTTAGGTTGCTCTGACATTATATTATGTTGCCACATGGAGTTCTTGCTTACTTAGAGTAACAAGTACCATATTTTCAACATATGCTACAGAACCATTATTATTGTAGCCTACTTCAGAACCATTATTGTTGCATCTTGCTATAGAACATCATTCTTCTTGTAGGTTTCCCCTATTTTCACTCTCCCTGTCTGCTAGGAAATCTTCATTTCAACTACCAATCCAACAAGTACTAGATACTAGCATGAAGTATTTTGATTTTCTTAGCATCTTGTTCAGTGCTAAGATTTCTTTTAGATGGGTATGAAACATTGTCAATCTGTTACAGATCCTCCGATATTCCAACATTATTGATCTACTACAAATCCTCCGATATTCCAAATTTTTTGATATGCGATAAATCCTCCTATATTCCAACACTGTCAGTCTCCTTTAGATCCTCCAATATCTTAATATTTTTAGTTTGCTACAGATATGAACTATTGACTATTCAAGAGACACTCTAGATATTCAAATCTTCACAATTGTCCCAAATCTTTGTTTTTCATTTACTTCCTTCCCCTGAGGTAAGTACAGGTATGCATTCTCCTCTTATTTTGAATAATCGATGGATGTGCTAGTTTTCTACTTAATTGTACCTATGCCAATCCTAGCAGTTATTTCCTCATTTNTCCCAAATCTTTGTTTTTCATTTACTTCCTTCCCCTGAGGTAAGTACAGGTATGCATTCTCCTCTTATTTTGAATAATCGATGGATGTGCTAGTTTTCTACTTAATTGTACCTATGCCAATCCTAGCAGTTATTTCCTCATTTCCCCAAGGTCTGGAAAAATCTTTATGCAGGGGAGGGCATTACCACATTTGGCAATAGTTATTTCCATATTTGGCTAGACTTATTGCCATATTTGGTGGAATTCATGTGGAATTATTACCATTAGTGGAATCCATAGTTTCCCTAGACACATGTTCTACGGATCCTTCTTTGATTTCCATGCCATTATGTGCAATTATTTTGGCCACATTCCATGAAAAATCATGATGATGTTCTCATCATTTCACATCCAATGAAATATGTCATCATTACCCATTCCCAGCATACCTTATTAAAACTTACCTGATTGTGCTTGTCTGATTATTTCATTGTTTAGGTTTATTTTTCCCACTACTGCCACTTCTCTTTCTCTTACTCATGTTGATATCAAGGCCAATCTTTTCTCACCATGGGTGGGACTCCAACAAGAAATGATCCAGACGATACCAAAATTGTATGCTAAAACCCGGAAGTGTTGAGAATTTTTACTGAATCTGGTTGGATGGTNTCTTTCTCTTACTCATGTTGATATCAAGGCCAATCTTTTCTCACCATGGGTGGGACTCCAACAAGAAATGATCCAGACGATACCAAAATTGTATGCTAAAACCCGGAAGTGTTGAGAATTTTTACTGAATCTGGTTGGATGGTTTACTTTGAAAAGTTACAAGGGTTTGATAAATTTGTTGCAATGGAGTTTGCACAACCATTTCAGTCACCCACTGCAAAGGTTCATAGACTATGAATTCAAGAAAACAAAGACATCATAGCAAGGGTAACAAGGTTACCACATTCAAGTAAGGAAACAATCAAGGGAACTAATAAAGGAACCAAGTGATTATCCCTTAGCCTATCATGGCCTGAGGTGGATTTATGCATACAAAAATATTTGACTTGCGAGGGAAGGTATAGCCTGCCCTTTGGAGATAATTTCAAATTATTAACACAACTTCAACATCAAAAGCACAGAAATATTCCTTATTTTCTTCTCCACTCATTGGAATTGATGTGTAAAATGGTTCAAGAAGGGAGAAACCCTGAGGCAAGATTATCCCATCGTGGTCTGATTAAATTGTTGGTGGAATATGCTCTTTCAAAGACTAAGTGAAGTTGGGTCGCCTTTATGGAAACTCCATCATCTCATGGAAAACATAGTGCAGAATCTGTTGAAGCAACAAAAGACCCAAAGAACGGTATTGTTCTACGTGAACCTTTTCCTACAGGGAGTTCTTTGATAATGAAGCGACAAATGTTTTTGGAGAACAACTCCTCCTCTTGAAACCCCTAATAAACAGATAACATGGTCCAACTTAGTCATGGAAATCAATATCGCAATAGAGGATCCAGAGGTGATCAAAATAAACATGGGGGAGGATTCAAAGGACATTTAGAAAATTGAGACCAGACACTCTAATGAATATGTAGGGGTGGAATTGGATAACCTAGAGGTAGGAGATAATGAAGATGTAGATCTTATAGAGGAAAGAAAGCAATCGGTGGCAGAGAAGAAAAGGAGGAAGAAAGGGGTCCTATATGGTAAGTTCCAACCTTTGTATTTTGAAAAATATAGGCAGTCTTGCCAGTGATTGAAGAAGCTTAATAGGAAATTTAGAAAAGAAAATCAAATACTACATGAAAGATCAATTTTTTTCCAGAAAAAATTGAAATGCTATGAATCTCATAGATGTTTGGAAATTTTGTTTTGGGCCATCCAAGAGAAACATAATTGGTCACCATCTTCTTTGCATGAGGGTGACCATGGTGATGTTGATGTAAAAATAAAAAACATGATCGAGGATATAGAGCAGGGGTCTTCTACAACTCCTACAGAAGAAGAAGAATTTGTTTCAAAACCCATCTCTAAGGAGGAAGGTTTGAAGATATCAAAAACATTTATAAAAGGAGGCCATTTAAGAGATCTTATTGAAATTGATAAGCTAAAAAGTGAGGTTTCTAAATGGTGAGATGGGGAATAACTTTTAGAAAGGAAGGTTATCTCTTTGACAGAACATCAAGAAGATATTAGTCATCTACAAGAGGTGGAGAAATTGGAGTAAGAAACTATGATGACGATTCAGAAATTAGATATCGAGATTCAGTAGCTTAATCAGGACAAGAAATACCTTTGTCATTTGGCTCATACAATGAGGACTTATTGTTTTCCTTCTCTAATACACTTTGTGTATTTGAAAGAGTAGACGATTTATTTTCAAATAAGAGCCCTATCAGCCAGTAATTATTATCACATCTCTGTCTCTAACCAATTCATACAATCATATTTGCATAGTGAAGCGGAAGATAAAAAATAAAAATAAAATAAAAAAATGTGTGAACTATACTAGCACAATCTTTTGTTGAATGGACAAGACAACTAGCATCCAAATCCTTATGTTGGAGATGTTCAAATCCGAGCCTTTTTTTCATTTATGAAGAATCAAATAAAATGGAATAATGCACTTTATTTCTTGGAGTTTACAGAGCGAAATGAAGATTTGTGGGTTAGAGGAGAACCTCATCCTTCCATGCTAATCACCGAAAAGGATGAAGTGCTCTAATTGCCTAAATCTTTCTCTTCTCTTCAAGAAGCCCAAAGTTTGGCATCTCCACTTGTGAAAAGTGGGTAACAATGAATCGGTTAGAAACCTCGATGTGTCTTCAGAGAAGAAATTAATCAGTAACTCCTGAATAGAGATGAAGGGATCATCTTTCTTATTCAAGGTTTGGGACTACATTGGATCATTCTAAAAAGTATATCGATTGTTTGCAGGCATGTGGCTCGAAGTGGATTGGACTTAGGTTTCATTTTCCCATCTTATGGAGTCATGATAATTCAGAAGAAGAAGATGACTTATGGGTCAATAAGTGTTAGAATGCACATGCAAAGTTAGATAAATGTGGCCGAATATTATTTCATTCATATGATACAGATATAATTACATGAGCTTGACCTTTGAATTCATCTTCCAAGAGGTCTCTTAGACTCTCAATGACGATTCTTGTTACTTGACTATTCACATTTCATCAAGTGAGTAACCCTAACGGATCATGTTTCCGTCATTCGACCCTTTATCCTAAAGGGGTGTATGTGAGTCCAAGAAGAGAGATGAAATATGGAACTGGATGGTTGTTGATTGTTGAATGTGCTCTCTGAATCTGGTGGTTTTTGGATGACCAAAAACCAAATGGTTAGCAGAAGATGATGTCTTCTACTAAATGGTTGTGGAGGTTTAAGGAAGACCAAAAACCATGGAACTTGGCTCTAAGGCTCAATGGTTCCCAGAAAATTTCCTAATTTAGTTGGAATCTTATGTCTTATGCTAATTGGAAGTGATCTTCAATGGATATTTAAAGATGATCGCAAATTATTGTCTAGCAGAAGATGAAAGTGATTTGAACCCGAGGATGAAAAGTTTCCAATAACTGGTTGATTATGTCACTCCTTCAAAAGGGTCAGTTATAGATCGTTTTACTTGAGAGATTTGAAATTAAAGGTAAAGTTGAAGTCTTATGCGCTTGAATTCGAAGTGAATGAAACCTCTTTAGTTTTCCTTATGTGCAATATGTCATGCTTGCATTTAACATCCTATGTGCGGAAATTCATGGAAAAACAACATAAGAACATAATACACATAATGGATATGACACTTCCCTTGATAACGGAGTTCACCCGATGTGGGATACCTCTCTGGGTCATGCTCCAAAGCCTGACCACTTTATTCTCCTCGATGTAATGATGTCTCTCCTTTACAAGTTGTAAGTCCAAAGTCCCTTTTCGGTGACGGCAACAAGAGATTAGGAATGTATATAGCTTCACAAGTTCTCATACTCATGAGGCATCCATGATGCTGACATGGACATCATTCCCACATACTGAATACATAAAAAGAGGAAGAGTAAAATATGACCCCCATTAACATGGAGCCATAAAAAAAAAACTTAGATCTGTTGCTCAGATCCAAGCATAAATATGAATCCCATACAAAGATCCTGAAACCACGAGATTTAGAACTGCTTCATTGGCCACTTATCATGCAAGTTCCACAATTTCTCTGTCACATATAACTAATTGATTTGATGTGAAAGAAGAGAAGAAAATAATAGATAGAAGGAATAAGTTGATCGTGTTGCCTTGTTGCAGCCTCTCTATGCTCCTTCAGACCTGTAACATGCATGTTATGCTACAACATTTAATGACAAAACAAAATTATGAAAAGCATGCTTACATTGGCTTCTCCATAATTTAGCTTTCTTATCTGAAGATCTGTTGCAAAAACAGACCTTGGCGTTGGATTCTCATCACCGAATCACCTAAAAATGATTGTCAAATCATCTCCATCCGAGTCGGACACTTTCAGGCCCAAGAGACACCTCTGCCTCGATTACTGTGTCACTGCCTTTAAAAATGACTCATTCTGGAGTTAAGCTACATAATATTTTCTCATATCAGAAAACTAACACCACCATTGCATTCGTGGCATCATTTTACCTAAAAACAACTGTCTCCACGCCTTGATCTAAGTTGGACACTTTCAAACCCAAGAGACACCCTTGCCTCGATTTACGTGCCACTGCTCCTACAATAAATGCTGAGAAATCTCAAAAAATGTGAAAAAGGTCATATAGATTCGTATTGTACAGACGTGCCCTGGCCTCACACACCTCTCTCATCTCTTGTGTGTGTCCTGAACTCTGCCCTGAACCTCCTTCTTATACCATTTCTTGGTGGTTTGTGTAATAAATGAGTTCGTTGGTGTATCGGTTGGCGCAGCTAAGTTTAGGGCGTAGGTTAGCGGAGGTCTCGGGGTCGAATCTTGTGGACTCCGATCTTTTAAACAACAATTTGGCATGCTCCACCAAGTTTGGCGAGCGACCGCTAGAATGGCAAAACTGTAACTTATTTAGTGGCGAATATGGCGGATCCATTGCTATTTGTAGTAGACAATTTAGCGAGTAGTTACATTTGGTGGTGGAAGAATATGCCCCTAAAATGGCAGAACCGCTGCCCTATTTGGCGGGNTTTTTTTTTCAATTTTTGGTCACAGAGTGTCATTGTGCATTTCAGGGGTGCCACGTGGCGCCTCCCTATTGGGCCACATGGAATCCACTGATTGGTCCACTGTGCATGTTGACGTCACCTCGTGACACGTGGTGTATTCTGGGTGGTGCCATGTGGCATCACCTGGGGGTGCCACATGGCACTTTTTTACTCGTCCACGTGGTGCCCTAAAAATTCCAAATCCAAGTGACATGTGGCATCCTCTGGTGTTGCCACGTGGCATGTTGATGTCATCATGACACATGTCACCCTATACACTTTCCACGTAGGTTGTATGGATGTTGACGTCATCCATACTGATGCTGACATCAGCAGTATGGATGCTGACTCATCCATGTTGACTGGGCTACGTTGACCAAAACTTTGACCACTTATATCTTGTGATCTGTAATTCTGTTTGATGAGTCATTTGCGTCGTTAGAAAGCTTGCGACGTGCTCTTCGCGATCATGTCATTTTAATTGAGTTTTTGTAACTTTGAACTTTTCCCTTTCTTTGCCTATTGAAGCCATTCTAAGCCTCTTGGGACACTTCTGAAACTTATGTGATGTTCCCTAGATCCATCCGGATCAAAAAGTCTTCTACTAAATCGAGGTTTAAGGAAAACCACAAGCCAATCTGGTGTTTTTTGGATGACCACAAACCAAATCACACTCGCTCGTTACTGCTCGATTGATAGGACTTCGAAACTTGAAGCCTGACTGTCAATCATTGATCCCCCCCCCCCNATATCAGGTACAAGGTGAGAAGATGCAAATCTTTCCACTACAATATATGTCGATACTCAATAATGAATTCTTCAGTATGACAGATATATCTTCTTGATTGTTGATGATCATTTCCAAGAAGTGATCCACCCATATTGGTTCTTTACTCTTGAAAATTTCTTATGCTTGGAACATCTATCTGGAAGATGATTATGCTTTCCACAATGCTCATAAGGATCAAGATTGAAACACTGATATTCCATGTGGCCAACTCAATGACAATGATGGCATTTAGAAATTTGGTCTTGAACTAGAGTAAGTGAATGTGAAATTTATTGAAGCAATCCAACACTATGGAACTGGATTGATTTGGTATGATCTGGAATATGAAAGGTAACTTCATTTTCATATCTGATACCTATTATGTGCTTATTGTCTCTGATTTCTTCCCAAGATTTGATGATTGGCTTGGAAAGAGAAAATTGAACTTGATTATGCACAACTTCAGCTTCATCTACACTTGTATCTAAAGTTGGCTCATTGTGATGCTTTTGCATTAACAGTTGATTTGGATCATAATCATCATCATCATCAAAATCGAACATAGGGTTGGACTGAACAAATACTAGTTTAGAATGTTGAATATTCTTTCATTCAAGTTCCTCATGAAGAAGTTGGGTATGAGTTTGAATAAGTTCTAATTTGGTTTTTGAAACTTGCAAACAAGTTAGAATTGACAGAAGATTTGCTTTGTTAGTTGTGACTGTATTGTCCATAGAAGAGAGTATTAGAGTGTTCAGTAACTCTAATAATTCCTCAACTTGAGCCATTTAAATACAAAATTAGACCTCATGGGGTTTCTTGCAACTCCACCCTTTAACAATCAAACTCAACAACGCAAAATCAGTAAATGGAGGGCGTCGTCTTTTACCAAAAATGAACCCATTTACAATGTAATTCAACTTGAAAAGATAAAATA
>SNQJ01S0064103.1:30721-47671 GCA_010110895.2 Picea sitchensis | reverse complement strand
TTGAAGCTATCCCAACAACTTCATAGAGGTGATCTGCAAAACTTAAACCAGAAGTGATGGAACAATAGATAATATCCTGCATGCATAGACAATACAACATAGTTTCTATTATATAAGCATGCACAAAATATATAGATGGGCAACTACACTATTGCCTCGCCTAGCCTAGTAAACTAATTTACTTGAGCAACTATTTACCAAAACACATAAAGACTCAGAATGATATCACCTCACAATGAGTGGCAAATCCAGACTAATCTTGAACGCCAAAGTATCCTCCAAAGCAGTTTCTGTATTATTGAATGGGAAAAGGTTGTAGCATCAATGCTGCTACAAGCTCTTCAAGAACCAAAACCAGTGAAACAGTGTGAAAGTAATGAGAGAGAGAGAGAGATTGGGATGGAAAGAATTTGGTAGCATAACAATACTGCCAAGAATGATTATTAAATGAGGGAGTGAGAGGTCTCTTAAATAGCTTGAGAAGCTAAGAAGACCCCTCTTGGATCTTCAAAAAGTGTCGAACATCCAAGGGATAAGACAACTCAAAGAGGAAAGCCACCAATGAGATGAACAACTTTTAGGGTGAGGGGAAATGGCAAGTGAGTGAGTTGGATGGGTGAAGAAAGCAAGGCAAGTGACGCGTATTGGCTGAAGAGATGACCCACGCTTTCTTTCCAAGTAATTTCGAATTCAATGCTTAATATTTCCTCTTTTACGTGTGGCCTTTCCATTTTTTTAAAGGAAGGAAGTGTGAGTTCTCAAGGAAAAACGTGAGGATTGGAAAGAGTGTGGGGGAGTGTGTTGGCACACTCCACAAAAGCATGCGATTGGTGGAGGAAGGGAGTATGAGAGGGAGTGGGGAGGTCCCACGCATCAACCAAAGGTAAGTTTCCAACTTACGTGTGACACTTCCAAGCTTACATGAGAGCCTACGTGAGGGAATTTGCTTGGGGTTTGAGTAAGTGCGTGAGGTATGTGAGGGAGGTGAGGGCGTGTGTTGGTGGAGTGGATGGGAGAGGGACGCCAAAGAGGGGAGAGGGGCCCATAACTTATTTAATATATGAGTTATTATATCAAACGTGGGAGAGGGGACGTAAACTCAAAGTGGGAAATTAATTAAAAAGGTGAGTAATAATTAAAGGTGGGTTTAAAAGGGTAGGAAAGGTGTGGGTAGGTTAGGTGGGGCCCTCTCTTTAATTACCACACTTTACTTCACTGTTTTTGGTTAAAAATTACAAAATTTACATTTCCCCATGTTTTGGGTTTGGCAATTAAAATCGCCGTTTTTCCGAAAAACTCCTAAGTGGACAAACAACCTAGCAAAACTTGTCCGACTGAGTTGAAACTTGGTCCACGGGTGTAGGGGGTCTCATTAGCTTTCTTTTGAGTATAAATACCCCTATCAAAAATCCCGAGACCTAAGTTTTACATTAAATACTCAGAATTAATTAATTAATTAATTCCGAAACTTAAAAAAAACCTGGCTAAACTTGACGGAATTCCACGAAATTTCGCGTGCTGTCTTACATGGTCATTTACAACATTCCTAAACACTAGCTACCTAGGAATGACTTCATTAGAACGCTTTCCACCACTTTGGAGGATTTATTGGGTGGGAGTGAAAAACTCAAGGGAGATTAACCCGGCTGGTTAGGCCACATTAACCTCCTAAGGATTAAAAACACTCAACGAAAGGAACTCTCCTAATGAAGAAACCCTAAGGCAACTGACCTAACATGATCCATATAGACCTATTACATTATAAACCCGCGCAGGGGTGCGGTAATCCCGCTTACAAAACTGTGTGCTGGAGCAAAAAATGCTCTGTAGAACCAAAAAGTCTTCGACATGTTTGCATCTGTTGATGCATATCTTCATGGTACATGGAGTTGACCCCCTAGTTGAAGAGGCGGTCAACAGTCGGCATAATCTCTATCAAGAAGGAAGGTGGTGCGGGGGGACGGGGGAGCTGGGAGGTGGGGGAGGTGAGAGAAGAATCATTATTATTATACTTTTTTTTGTTGTAAAATATGTCTTATATTTAAGAAGAATCATTATTTACAAAAGATAATTTAGGATTTTGATGTTCCATGCCAATATTTTTATGTTTTTACTCATGCAATCAACTCCCCTTAATTGATGTTCAAAATGTGATTTACTACTTAAATGACATGTTGGAACATTTTGATTTTCAAAAGTTTGTAATTCTATAAGTATTGTGTTTACTGTGTTTATAAGGATCGTGTATCAGGACGATCTCGTGGATTTGGATATGTTACCTTCTCCTCTGATGGAGGTGCAGAGGTAAGGGATTGGATAGAAGAGATTCTAACCATCGCTAGCTTCTTTTTTTCTTGGAAAATGATTTCTCTTACTGGTACATTCTAATGACTGTAGAAAGCAATGGCGGGTCAACATGTTTTACAAGGGAGGACTCTTGAGGTCAAAATAGCAACCCCAAAGGTAATTTATTTGTTAATACTTACTGTTTTTTAGAAGAACCATTTTTATGATCTACTTGGAGTTATTTTAACAAAAAACACTCTAATCTCACCTCATTCATTCTTAAGCACAATTGTTTGATTAATGATGGTTGATAATTATTGGTCCTGCATCTCTTGTGTGATTTATCTCTACTTCATATACAAGTTTTGTAAGACGTATGACAATTCCACCAATGTTAACTATAAAATTTCACAAAGTAAGACATGATTGTTTATTCCAGTTATGAAAGACTATTATGAAATTTTGCCCAAATCAAAATGGATCCAAAATGTTTCTTTTGAACTTTTAACTTCCATTTTATTTTTATTATTTAATTTTAATATGTTATATGATTCATCCTTTTCACAGAGGTAAGTTGTATGCTTCAGAACCTGCAATTAATTTTTTTTAATTATCGAACGTGTTGGGCTTCTCATGCAAAGCCCATAATCAGGGACCACCAACCGCCAAAGAGAGATGTGTGGCGAAGGTGATAAGGACACAGCCAAACATTGACTATAAATATTAGATAAGGAGCGTTTTGTCTTCATTATAGCAAGTTGGCTAGGATAAAAAAAATGCAGTATTGTTTATTTTCTCTTTTGTAAAAAATGATTTCGTTAACAATTAATATAAACATAGTATGCACATGAGCTTTTTACGGAACAAAAGAGGGTCACAAGAGCAAGTGCCATAATCTCTAGCTACGACACCCCTGTGCCTAGCCAAACAACAAAGGCTCTAGTTTACACGTTGGAAGTCTGTTTTACCTTGAGCATTTGCCAAGAGGAAGTCCCTGAGAAGCTTTTCGAATCTCTGGTAGGCACTCTGGGATGGAACCTAGAATGAGGAGTAATACACATGAGTTGCTGCCAGCACTTTAGTGCAGATTTGAAACTTATCAGCCAGAAACAATGACCTTATTATCCATTTCTAAAAATTTTCCTTCATTCCTTTGGATCACCCTGTCCTATAGTTCCTTGGGAGAATCTTGAAAGACAAAAAAATCCCAAGGAACTTGAAGATTTGGCTTGGCTGAATCCAAGACCATTCCTACTCAGCTAGCCAATCAAGCATATCTCTTTGGCTATGAGGGCAACACTGAGTTTTCTCTTCTTTTATCTTAGTTCCAGAAGCCTCACAAAAGATGTGGAGACCATCTAAAGTATTATCCAAAGAGCGTTTATTGTCTAACATAGTTAGAAAGGAGTCATAGGCCATTTGATTATTTTTAGGCCCTGGAAGAGGGATACCCTTAATCAGGCTTGAGCCATTCTAGGATGAATATGATAGCCAAGAGCTTCAACCACAATCACATACAAGGCTGAGGTTAGGGGACATCCTTGCCTAATTGACTTGAACATACCAAACTCCTTATGTTCAACTTGATTGATGGATAGACAGGCTGAAGCATCGATGAACAAAGTTTTAATTGTGTTTCTGAAATGATTGCCAAAGCCAAGGGCTTGAAGCATGGCCAAAATGAAAGGACATTCCACTCTATCGTAGGCTTTTTTCGAAATCAAGCTTGATGAACAAAGCATTAAGGCTTAGACTTCATGCTCATTCCATTCCTTCCCGAACAACAATTGCATTGTCCAGGATGAACCTCCTCCATATGAGTTAGTTTACTCTAGCCAAATGATCACTAGGAGGATATGCTTAATTCTTAAGGCCAAGGCTTTGGCAAGGATCTTGTACGAGACATTGAGGATTGTGACAGGCCTCTAGCTACAAATCTGTTCAGGATCACCATGGTTGGGAATGAACTTAATCAACTCTCCATTGATGAATTCTCCATGAGACTGCTTATCTAGCACTTTTTTTTAAGTTTGGAGGAAGATAGGGCCAATGAAGTCCTATGTGGCCATATAGAACTCACATGGGAAGCCATACAACATTGGTGACTAGTCCTTCGCCATCTCTTTTAACATCTCAGTCAACTCCTCTAAAGTCAATGTTTGCTCACAAAGCTACTTGTGCTTGGGAGAGAGCATATGTGGGACAACATCAAGGCACACAGTAGGCAAAACTTCAATCCTTTCATCCATTAGACCTTGAGTTTAGAAGATTGTATGGAGTTTGGTTTGTGATTGAGCTCCATGAGTCTGTCAGAATTCATTGACCTTGAGAAAGTGTTTGAGCTTGGCAGCTCGGGCTTGCATTTCTTCATCATAGGGGGAGGTTTGAAGCCTTTGATCAGCGTCCTTGAGCTTCTCTGTGACAACTTTATGTTGTTTCACAGGACAACAACAATCTGTCTGCTGTATCCTTGAAGAAAAACAGTAATTTGATTGATTGCATCCATCATAAATTTGGTAATCCATTTCTTGATTTGCTTTTCTATGTCTGGATCACCGTGTCCCACAACTCCTTTGGTGAACTTTGAAAGGCAAATGGAATGCCAAAACCTTGTTTCACTGTTTGGGTTGAATCTATGCCTATCTTTTGCCCAACAACCATGTAGTGGTATTTCTAACACTTTGTTTGAACTGTGTACCATTGAGTCTTGGTCCTTTGAATTCTGGAGCCAGAGGGTCGTGCAAAATATATCCAAACAATAATTCTATTATCCATAGCTCTGAGGTATCAGTACCAGGATCTTCCTCCACCAAGTCGTTGTTGCTAGGCATATCCTTTTGGTCTGAAGTGTCCCATCCTTTGTTATCACCTTATCAATACCTGGTACGAGATATCTGTAGATGTGATCTTGAAAGTGGTATGAATGGACCAGGGGTGTAAATAGATAATAGATCCAGCCCCTTCATGAGACAAAAGTCAGTTTTGCATGGATAGAGACTAGTGGAGCCTTCCAGAAGAGCCAAGCCAACATATGCATGGAGAGGTCCAAATCAGAACTCAATCAAGATCAGATTGATGACAAAATCAGTAGGAGAAATCAATGTCTCCTTGGGGACAAAAATAGATATTTTATATTCAGCTTTGAGACAAGAAAAGTATGTTATTTTTAGATGGAAGAGGGTGCTGTCTTCTCGAGATCTGTTGCTGATGTTTTAGGAGAATTACTTCTGATTTTTTGAAAGATGAAAGTGCTACTTTTTAGCAGAGGAGTGCTGCTTTTCTCTTGGAAAGTCTGCTGCAATTTTTAAATTTTAGCACAGGAGCTGCTGCTTTCATGGAGGGTTT
Source organism: Picea sitchensis (assembly GCA_010110895.2). NCBI lineage: Eukaryota > Viridiplantae > Streptophyta > Pinopsida > Pinales > Pinaceae > Picea > Picea sitchensis. The sequence goes on along the minus strand of SNQJ01S0064103.1, from coordinate 42,040 downwards.
ATGCCATTAGTTTCAGTAAAAACATCACCCTTAGATAAGCATCGGGAAAGAACAAACATTTTGATTTCTTTCTGAAGAAAAAATCTGTATATTTGCTATTCATGGGAATCAAAATATACAAAAAGCGGTCTGCATGCCGACAGCATCTCTGGATTAATAGCCAGGACTATTCAGAACATTTCCTTAGCATCCTACTTTTTAGCAGAAGAGTGCTGCTTTTCTCTTGTAAAGTCTGCTGCAATTTTTAAATTTTAGCACAGGAGCTGCTGCTTTCATGGAGGGTTTATGCCATTAGTTTCAGTAAAAACATCACCCTTAGATAAGCATCGGGAAAGAACAAACATTTTGATTTCTTTCTGAAGAAAAAATCTGTATATTTGATATTTCATGGAATCCTCAAAATATACAAAAAGCGGTCTGCATGCCGACAGCATCTCTGGATTAATAGCCAGGACTATTCAGAACATTTCCTTAGCATCCTCTACAACACGAGGTTCTTCACTATTAAGCATGGTGATAAGTAGTAGATTACAACCTTGATTTCTACTCATCGATAAACAATCTTTTTGATTTCCTGACAATGCTTAATAGTAATGCCATTACTTGCCTTCTCAATATCCCGTGCTAGATAATTGTTTATCTTTTTTCTTTTTTTGTATCGTCTTTTTTTTGATCAAATTGATGTCAAAGAGGCATTGATTGTGGCAGGGGATGACTGGATATCCCCAAGATGGTCGAAAGACATATAGCTGTCTCCTAGGACATTGGAGACAGGCCACAAATCTCCTTGATTTGCTTGGGAATCATTGAGGGATGTGGAGGATACCTGGGAAAAGGGGACGTTCCATGTTGTCTTCCTCTTCCCCAGGATAGAGAAACATTAGGGATGCATCTCCAATGCAACAATGGTATAAAAAATAAAAAGCTCCATGATATATGTGCTTGAGCAAATGATTCCTCATTTGGCAAGATGCAATGGCTGAAATAACCTATAATTCTGTTTCAAGTTTAGAATTGCGACAATGACATCGAATAAAATTTAAATACAACCATAACCTTGCACAATCTCAGTCAAGCATTAACTTAAAAGTTAAATGCAATGATTGGACACTAAAAATAAATAATTAAACTATTCAAACAATTATGCAAAAAATTGACATTCTTATTAAAACTGCAATCTCTATATCATTTGAAATGATTCTGAAAATATACCCTAGATCTCTTCATACATTTGTTGATTAATCTATATTGTAGATACTAGAGACTCTCCTTGTGCTATTTCCATCCACATGTGAAAATTTCTTACCATGTGCTTAGCCATCAAATCATCTAGCCATCTCAACAACAACATAAACAAGATGTTGGAAGTTGACCTTTCTTCACAACCAAAATGGAAACTTCTCAGGCATATTTGAAATAATAATAATAATAATAATAATAATAAAAATAATAATCTATTTTTAAGGTCACGACCAAGCCAGACACCAAATTTGTGTATGAGACCCCCTCCGCCCAGAGATTTGACTGGTAAAGTCTAAGGAGGTATACATACCTCCATTAGATTGCATCGTATGCTACACAGAGGTTTGACCACTTAACTTTCTCTTTTGATAACATCTACAAGATAGAGGAGGTCACGAGTAGTTGTCTACCTATCTAATTGTAACATACCCAACCACCGTAGCTGGTCACGTCACACAAAAACTCTCTTGTCATCAGCTCTGATACCATAATGTAATGTACCCAACGCTCAACTGAGCAACATTACGTGCGAAAACTCATTAAATTATTAAGATTTGCTGCTAATTAAATTCCTGTAGCTTGCCAGTCGCAGATCACACACAATATTGACCAATTGACTGATACCACAGTTTTGAATGCATCTAGCAACATATATTAAACATGAATATAACTGTTCAAGCAAACAATAGACACACAACATTCATATAAACCATTTACACAGTGGAATTAACATAGGAGCATAACGGAAACACTTATTTGTTAATGATTAACCAACTAGTTGCAAATGAAGGATGAACCTCCCAACCATAGACACTGCTGATCATTTTCTCTCATCAGCAAGCCACCCCCGAGTCGAGGCTATTAGTCCACAAGGAGATCCGACCCACTAGCTATCCACTCTCCACACAGAGCAGCCCCAAACCCAGGTTCTAGTCTCACAATAGTTCCAAACCTCCATCTCTCTCTTTTCCCCACAACTTGCACTAGCCAAGGAATGTACCCCCTTCATTGCTCACAGTCCCTCTGGCTGTACCATTCGTTTATCAGGGCCACTAGTGCATTCGGTTGGCCAGGAATCACTCGGTTGGGAACTCTAGGAATTCTCAGCTGTTTCATGTTTTCTCACAACAGCCTTCACAAGGCTTTGAGATATTTCCTCCATAGAAAATCGCACCACGGGCTCACAACCCAATTTACAAGCACATAGGGTTGTTTCTCAGCATAAAAACACAGCCAAACAATGATTGCCTTCAAGTATACCATGGCTGGTCCTCTTCCCAACCCTCTATTCCTCCTTTGCTGCCCAAAATCTGTATATAAAAACTGTCCCCATTCTGCATACGAATTTCCTCTTCTTCCTTGCTTGCTTGACTCACTCTTCTCAAGGATGATTGTACTTCAGCCCATTCTCTCCAATAAATATGGGATGTGACCACTCACACCCACCCTCTTACACGAGTTAAATGATTGGCCTCTCATACACTCAATCAACAAATAGAAGGTTATACACAAAGATAATAATTTTAGGAATGTGGGTTGGATTAATACCCATGAATAATTCCCCCTTGGACCCCTCTCTCCTGTGGAGTCATAGCCCCCCATCGTTCTTCATCTCTTTCGTATCACAACTAACGATTATTCCTTTTATTAATTAACCAATGTTCATAATATGCAAATCGGCCCCCAACCATATTAAATCAATACGTGCTCTTCACCCCAACACCTCGGCTCACCAACCTAATTGTTGTTTACACAATTACATTATAATTCTTGGGGATTAGAACTAGGGATGCTACACTAACTACCACAACTAATCATTTGGAAGATTGACTTCTCTTAAGGCATAATGACATAATATGTAAAATATAACTTTAGGAAAGACTTGTGGATATTAAAAGATCTCCCCTAACAACCACAAAGATCTCCACACCATCTAAAAAATTAGATCAAGGTAGACATAAGTAAACTTCTTGCAACTGGATATATTAAATATGTTGAAATCAATAGCTGTGCCATTATAATGTCATCAATCAAGAAGAAGAATGGGTAATTAAGGATATGCATTGACTTTGGGATCTCAACAAGGTCATAGATTGTGACCATAGCCATGAAAGGCAAGCCAAGTAAGTGAAAGTGGGGCATTGCTACAACCCCCACCAAGGGTTGGTCCAATATGTGGTTGATGTGCTACTCACAAGGGGGCCATTGAACTGCCTGGGGGCTATTTAGTCAGGTAGGTGGTTGTACATTGTAAGCAACTTCCCACCTCTTGATAGTTGGTGGATGTTCACCATTGAGATATTAAGGAAGCATCCTGATTAAAAATAAAGATCTTGATCATTTTCTTTTAGTGTTCACAAAACACTTATTAGAGCATGTAGTTGGATGCAAGATGTGAGGATCACACCAAAACATACACAAAAGTAGGGTACTTAAATCAATAAGTTATATAAACATCCTACAATGAATGCTTTGAGGTGTGTTGACACTACACTGGTAGATTTGCCTCCTGCACGACCACTGCTTGTGCAACGACATCTTCGTAAGGTACAACGCATACGTTTATATAGGTTATCGAAGGTTGTGACATTTAATGTCCATTGCCAACTGTTCACTTCACTTAATCTTTTCATATTATAGCTTCTAATTAAATCCTAATCCTTCAAGGCTACAACTATTCCCCTCTAAAAAATAAGTAAGCATTCACGCTTAATGATGTTTCCAATTATGCTTATAAGAGTTGTCGCGTAAAACAAGATTTGAGGGTGATTGACACACAATACAAACCAGAATCACTGAACTTACAATTTGGATTTTTGATGAACTTTGAATTGACCAACTGAAGCAACAGATTATTCATTAGCCTCCTCTCTTTATCATTGTAACTCGGCCTCCATAGTTGGTTTTCCCACACAAAAATTGGATAACATTGTGTGTTACCTCTTCAAACTCATTAAGGAACATTTTAGATTACCCCTTGTAAACTCAGATGTAATATTCATCAAAGAGCACCAAACTTGCATCCTCCTTCAATAACAACATGAAAAAGGCATACTGCAAACAAAATTTTGCTCCATTCTCTCAGCTTATCACATTTATTTAGAATCTTGCCATTGATGCCCAAGTACAATCTTGCAAGATTAGACTTTAATCCCTTTAGAGGTTGTAGAGTCATTTTGATGCCATTTTGGTGAATTGAGACAAGAAAGTCTAGATCGGGCATACTGGTAAACTAAAGGAAGAAGTCCTTTTGCACTTTTCCAGGATCAAGGTTATTGACAGTGCATCCCAATGTTGATATATAGACTATAATAGATGACAATTCTGGAGGCAAACCGAAATACCTTGCTCTATGCCAAGTTCCAAAAGTTTTTCTCCTATTCTTTTTTTTGTAATACACAATGTTGGGGTTATAAACTCCGATTCCACATACTTGTTGTTGTCCATAAATGTGGTGGCTTCCATCTATTGAAATCATGGGCTACCTCTTCTAGATAACTCTCATCATATCTAGTAAAGAGATGGATTTTGTGAGATTAGAGACAAGGAAATAATCTCCCCGTTACTTGACTGGATGGGTGAATTTATAGTTGCATCATTCATAGTGTTAACATCCATACTTGTACCTTGGGGGAACTAGAGTTCAAGGAACCCATATACTTTGTAGTTCTTCCCTTGCCATTTGAATTCCATAAATTGTTCTTGTAGGATTATGGCATAGGTACTCAATTACATTGACCACTTTGCTCCTAACACTATGTCCATTCCAGTGAGGGGTAGAGCGTAATATCCACATTGTAGTTCTAGATTTTTTATTTGTACAAAAACCTTATGGCATCGTCCTAATCCTTTGATTCGTTGGCCATTGGTTGTTGTAACTGTGAGATTTCTCACAAGGTATACACAAAGATTTAATTGCCTTACGAGATTAATATCCACGAAGTTGTGTACTTCCAGAGTCTACTAAGATTGTGATATTTTTACCCTTTATTATTCCCTTGAATTTTAGGGTCCTCGGTTTCACCTTTCTTGTAATTGCTGCAAGCGATATCATAGGTTCTCTGTCTTGGCTATTAAGGATGGTACCACTATTCCTGAAATGAGGTGGGATATAATGAGTTGTAGGTGGTTGCACTTCTTCTTCTTGGATTATAATCTTGTATCTTCCTTACAATTCTTCCTAATGCATGTGATTGATGCTAATGACACCTTTGGTGATTCATCATCATCAAAATCTGACATGTTTTCCTCAATAGGAACCTCTACTTTCTTTCCGCTTATAATTTTGCAATGATATAGGTGATTAGGTGCACATCTATGGCCTGGGAACCAAATTTTACCACATTTACGATGACAATTATTTTCCTTTTTTTTTCTTCATCATCATTGAAGTTTCTTATGGAAGTGTTTGATTGTCTTTCATCTTCATATTTGTATGACTTCTGATTGCTGCATTTGTGACCTGTGACCACTTGTCTCCACAATATTTTCATTTTCCCTCCCTTCGTCGTCGGGCTTCCAAACTGTAATTTTTCTCTTCTTTGAAATGCGATGAAGGATATCTTGAATTTCCAAAATCTATGCTTTGGAGTGGTTTCTGCCTTGAATAAACCTGGTCAAAGTGTTTTTGAGATGACCTTTTTAAATTAGTTTCGGCAATTTTTTCCTTACATTGGGCCTTCTCCATGGTTGTGATATTATGCATTTGTAATTCCTCCTTTATGTAAGTTTTTAAGCCATACACATAAGTCTGAAGTAATTGATCTTCCTATAATTCAGGTACTCGTGTTGCCAATGCTTTCCATCCATGACTGTACTCATCTACATCACCTTTTTTCTTTATTCTGGTGATTTTTGCAAAGAAGTCCTTCTCTGTCAAACCTTGAAACCTTTTAAAAAACTCATCTTTGAACCTGGCCCAACTATAGTGGTTCACCTTGGTTGCAGACTTCCACCACATGTACCAATTATATGCATGGCCTTCAAGCTGCATAGAAACATACTTTATTTTTTGCTTGTCGAAATTAATATTATGTATTTCAAAGTATTCTGCCTTTCATCTTTGTCAAGTTTGGGTAACTCTAGTTTTAATCTCATTGGATATCTGAACATTGGTTGAGTTGAATAGGGTGGTGGTTGGTTGACGTTAATGATTAGTAAGCCATTAGGAAACATGCTTGTTTGCATGTTAGCTGTAGCTTGTATTCATAGGATTGGGATGTGGAGGGGTGGTGGAGGTGCTTTAAGAGCTAGGTTGCTGAGGAGTTGTATTTGTTAGGTTGGTGTGGGGCGAGGATTCTTTGTCCCTGAGACATTTTGCAAGACTCTCTATCCCTTTGTTGAATTCCTCTGTCTTCTCTATTCTTGTTTTATCCATGCTTTGATATATTTCATTTTTTATGTCTGTAGTGATCTCATCTTTGAGACTGTGCATTAACCCATGTTTAAGATCTTCATTCTTTTTTCTAATTTATTCCCTTAACTCTTCCTGGTTTTTATCAATTTTTTCTTCAAGCTTTTGGTAATTTTGTTTGAATTCTCTCTCTAGTTTCTCAATCCTTGAGTTAATTTCAACGATTTTTTTGGTTACGAAAGGAGTATTTTTTGGCTCAATTTTGACTGAAACAGTTTGTTGCTATCGCCCCTTGAGTTTTTTGAATTTTGCACTGACTGGCTAATTGATTTTAATTGTATGGCTTTAGCCGTGCCAAGTCTGTGAATTTATTGTTGTACAGACTGATATTTTGACCAACAAATCGTACGACAAACTTCGATTTAGTGGTTGTACGATTAAGAAAAAAATTGCGGATGTACGACGATGGGAAGTGGCGGAAGTACAGTGGACAGGGTATGGTGTTGTATGACGACAAAAAGTGGTGGATGTATGACAGACGGGATACGTCAGGTAGAATGGCGGCAGGAAGTGGTGACAATACAACATGTGGGGTACAACAGTGTACGACAAGCAGGTTGGCGGCTGTACGACGACAGGAAATGATGGCTGTACGGTGGATTGACAACCTCGGCTTTGATACCAGATGAAGTGTAAAAGCCCACGATATTTACTCAATTATATATGAGAAGAATAATATATATATATATATATATATATAAGATGAATGAATAATTGATATGTTGATTTACAATGAATGGGCCTTGTTACTGCGCATATTAATGGTCTCGTCAATGTCCTTTCGAGGCGCTAAGGTGGCACCACATAGGACAAGTGCCCACTGTCACCTCAGCCCAAATGCCCAATCTTTAAGCCCAACTCCTACAAAAGGCTATGGGAGGCTTCCTTATCACAAGCAAGAGTCTTCACCAAAATTTAGTAGACCAGTGTCTACTATAAGTGTTCTAAGTTGAAGGTAAGAGTTAATTATTCGAATACTACTGATCTGGAATGGAATAAATTGTAGAAAAATAATGCAAATCAACAAGTAAAATGTCAGTCAAACTTCATAAAATAGGTCAATAAATGAATGAAAAGAGAGTGATGAATGCCCTTACCAATTAGAGAAGATACCTTGGGTTTACCTCTTGGCAAATGGCTATACATGACTCGATTCTTCACTGTTCTGAACTTTCATATCTGCAAAATGAACACAAAACGCAGAAAAAAACAAAGAAATGGCTGTTTTGAGCCCCCCCCACACGTGTGAAAACACTCTGGATCAACAGATCTGGGGTTGGGAAGCTTGGGCATTGATTTAGCAATGATATCTATGTCCCATAACTTCAAATCTGCAATTTAATTGCAATTTCCAACAATCTAGAAATCACTTGTAGAATTTGAGGTTCAATTCCCCCTAGGGTTGAAACCCAAAATATATTCTAGCAAGAAGATAACTTTATAGCGGCTGGAAATCACTTATTTATTCCAGAAAATGAGATGTTTAACTATGAAAAAACAAATCTGGAAACTACAATGGGGTTTTTTGAGATGTACCTGGCAACTCCATTGGAGTGAGGTTATTGTCGTATCTGGTGTAGGCTTTTCTGTAATAGATTTCCGATTTGCAAAATCCTCACAATACCCTCGTGAAATAGGAAATAAATCGCAGAAAATAGAGGGTAAAATATCCTTGTGTAGAAATAAATCTAGAGGTAAAATCCCAAGGATCTACTAGCTATGTAAGATGGCAATTCAAGCACAAGCTAGGTGAAATGATTTTTTTGGCTTTTTATTTTTATTTGAAACAGAAGATAAAAGAGATTTGTGTTTTTTGAGATAAAGTGGTTGAAGTAGTGAGGCTTACCTCGGCCTTACCTTTACCTTCATAGCATCGGATTGTGATCACAACCCCTTCTAAATCGGTTGCAAACTTTGGACTAGGAATTGGGTTTGGAGTTGATGGACTATCACCCCCAATCTAGTCTAGAGTAGTTGTATTGTTTATGGATCTTGCCAGGAAAGCTCCTCTCGTAGGATGGTCTCCAACCATTAGATCAACATGGGTGTAAAATGAAATCTTCTCCTTGTTGAAGATACCCCCTATAAGGGTTTGTCCAACCTTGGATTTGACTCACTTAACACCACCAATGGAGAGATGAGCTGAAAGTCTAGATCTCTCCTTCCATGTGACTATGTAGCTCCTCAATGGATTGATCCAATAGCCTTGCAAATAATACCAAGAAAGACAATGTCTACTCTATGAAGTACTTTTACCCTTTAGCCAAGAAGAAAGAGAATAGAAGAATCAACCCATAAATTTGCTCACAAAAAAAAAGTTCTATTGAATGGCATAAATGATCTCACAATTCGACAACAACCATTTGAGAGGAGGGTCTAGTCTTATATAATAGTCTTTGTTATGGCTAGTTACCTCTGCATCTAAAAATAATAATTATTGACGTGTCATCCACAAGTTGGAGACTAAGTCATTACAAAATAATTTTTTTTAAACAATAAGGGTTTGATTTGCTCAACAGCTAGCTCGACTCCTCTAGCTCCAACGTTTACTTCTTTAACTCCGACGACTATGTGAGGGGGTGGACTCACTTGGAGAATGATGCCTACAACTATGAGAAAAGGGACCGAATTATTTGATTGGAGGATTGACTTGATTGATTGAGGATTGACTGTGTTGACCCACATCTCTTTTTGACTACCACAACTGATTTTTATTGCTTAGGGTTAGGTGAAGAAGACCGTTTTCATTAATTTATGAGCCGACCTAATTTTATTGAGGGTCGATTTATTTAAATGGCTCCATGGCCAAGAAAATTTCAGTCTATCGTTCCAATATTTTCCCAAGCACTCCTCTTTGACCCACGGCACCTTAAAGCGACGACTTGACTAGAATATGGCATCTTAGCTTGATGGCGGCTTCTTTAATTGGTGATGATCCATGGTTCACTTACTTTATGCCTTCATTTTTATAACCCATATTCCTTTGTTTTAATGTTTAAGCAAGGGACTCGACTTCATGTGAGCCACCATAATAGGCAAAGAAGGGGACGATCCCCTTTGGAAATGGTGGTTGGACTCATGTGGTGGGGCTAACTTAGGTAGCAACTCCCTTTGAACCGTGTGAAATGCCACCCTTCATATTGTATCATGCACCTCCTTCTAATAAACTTTAACTCGTTGCCCCCCCATGAAGTATGTTGAAACTTTAAGTGGGAGCCTCTTTATTTATGATGACTTTGCCTTTTTGGTTCATTTGGAATATTATATAATATAACCTTTACATGCCCTTCCTTTAATCTGTAGAAATTTAATGACAAAATCAGCATACATAAATTCTGTCATACACTTAGCAACCTAGAGATAACTGTCTTAAATGAACTCTGATATGTATAAACCAACATTCAGAAAATGTCATAAGAAAAAATACACATTGCTAAACACTTTTGCAGCGGAATAAACACAATGAACAACAATCACACATCCATGTAATACTCCGAAATTTAGGCAACCAGCCAGGGAAAACCCCAATGTGGGGAAACCCAAAGAGAGATTTTATTAGCTTTAGGAAATTTGTATTAGCAGCAAATTACATTTTCCAGCAACAGATTACCTCTTACAACACCCAATAGTCCCACAACAATTTGCCTAGAAACCCGTGCCAAATCCGTACGGATGTACGACCCTCCTTTTCTGGACAACACCTCGAAAAACATGCCAAACAACAGATGTACGGTCTGCTCTTGTATGGCCCTGCTGCAGCAAGAAACACTCCAAACAACCTCGATTTCTGTGCCCTCTAAATTCCTCGAAAACCATACCCTCTTCCTTGTTGTACGGACTGTACGGATCCGTACATTACGACCTCCTCACAACAATAAATATCAACCTCTTCTAAACAGAATATTTCCTTGGGAAATGTGCCCAAGCTCTTTTGGGAAATGCACTCAGCTTGCTGCCCTTTCCTCTCCTCCTCAACGCTCTCTCGGAAATCCCTCAATCTCTTCTTCTCTTGTTGTCTTGCATACTACCCAATGCATTCTCTTATAATTCGAAAATGACCTTTCACCTTCCCCATCCCTAAATCCAAAGGCCAAGATCTAATCTTTCCTTTACATGATCAAGGGACATGATTCATTCCCTCCCTAATAAATCACTTAAAATATTGAAGTACGATTTCACTTTATAACATCAGTGCACTTTATGAAATAAAGTCACTTTAATATTATAAGGTACACTTTATTAAAAAATCACTTACATAAAAGAACCACTTTATTACAACTTTATAAAAACCCATTACAAAGTCAAGTGTCTAGTAGTGCAAATATAAGGCTACTTCCGCATACTAGACACAACATGCGGAGTACCTCTCGAGCTATAAAAGCTAACACTCCCTTTTAGCGAGGGATGTACTCGTTGACATCACCATCATCCGGTCTCATCACACTGTTCGCAGTAGGAGCTCCCTTTGAACCTGGAGCCAACCTCACACCTGCACAAAATTCGAATCGGAAGACCTCCTGACAACTACCCTAAAACCTGAGCTCCTAGGAGAATCCACTCCACCCTGAGCATCGATTCGATCACACCAGCTGAGCCTCCTGCAGGTGCTCAAAAGAGACTCCCTCTCTTCTCTCGGAATGCAAGACTGAATCCTTGGGCCCACC
>SNQJ01S0064102.1:90793-101811 GCA_010110895.2 Picea sitchensis | reverse complement strand
CCTGGGGGTACAAAGGTTCTTCAGTAAGATTGAGGCTCTCCAGAAGAATGGTCTTCCTGGTCTAAAGGTAATCAATGATAAACTGATGACACTCCGAGATTACAAGAAGAGATTGGATGATGTGTCTAAGGGAAGTTTGAAGTTTGAAGGGATTCAAGGGAGGATCATCAGAAAGACATTTCTAGATTCCCTTCAGTGGGACATCAGCATCCAACACGAGATTCGATACATTTTCCTCACCAAGCCTACATTTTCCAAGTACACAGAGATGGACGAAGTGTATCGAAGGCTGCTCAAAGTCAACGTGCCCAATCATCTTATATGGGAGGAACTATGTGATTTGATCGATTAGCAGATGAGTTGTCCCCAGTCCAGTCATTCGTCCAGTCAGATGAGGTCGTGCAGAGGCTTCATCAACGGTCTACCCAGAAATCAGCGTGCAGTTACACCATGTCATCAAGCAGTTCCTAGATTTAGGAAATTTGTTAAATTAGTTAGGCTAAAAATAGATTTAGCACGTCCTGGTCATTAATGACAGGAACGTTTGTAATTTGAGTTATAAATACTTCATCTTTCGAAGTATTGAGGGTTGTTGATCTTCACACCCTGACGCTATCAGACTGTAATATTTTTTTTGAAGAGATCTTCCATTAATAAAAAGGAGACACTTTTACAGGATTCTTGCGTGTATTCACTGGTGATGTTATTCTTCCTAAGTTGAATGTTATTCTCTCTTTGTCATCACATTTTTTTCTAAGTCTAATATTTAAGAGTAGCGAATGTTGCAGGATTTATCTTGTATACCATGTTTCTGACTATAAAGGATTTTAGTGTTTTATCTTCTGGTATTTCAATAAAGAAATTCTTAACTACTTTTTTGTTGAAATTATATTTCTCGTCTTTTCTGCTGTTCATCATTTAAACTACTAAAAGATCCAGTGATTATATTATCTCGCCCTATGAAAGTCTTCCCTTTGCGTTTCTGGTTTGTATTTCATATTTTATTAAAACATAGACCCCATAGCCCAATGGATGTGTAGACTGTCTCAACCAATTCGAAAAAACACTTTGACAACAAAACCGACCTATTTATTTACCTAGCCTAATATTTAAAATTGGAAACATAGCTAAATCATATAGAGAGATCCCTCTCTGAAGTTGGAAGGGATAGATCCCAGCTTCAAAAGTGGTTGGATAAAGTTACATTTTGCGGATTTCTTCTGTGTCAACCTCTTGGAAATTTACAGAGTGCTAACAGGTTTCAGATGAAAAATATGGAAGGATACACCACTCAGTATGTCTCTCACATGCGCCAAATGGAATAACACATGAAAGATACCATCTGAGAAACAACCAATAATGAAATCCACTGGAATTTGAAGGAATTACACCAGTAATGAAAATAGAAACCAAGGTACAACAAGAAACCCAATATGGGAATAGAGGTGTTTTTGTCGAACATGTGGGAAACCACTCAGTTAACGACCAATGATAATATGTCATTTGATGAGAACAAGGTAACCTACCAATGATGAAAATAGGCCTAGGATACTACGACTATAGGTCAAACTCTCCAATAATCTGTCATATTCAATAAAATATGACTAGCGAGCAAAATGTTAATGGGGACCTTCCACATTATCACGAGTAAAGGAAAAAAGTACTAATAATATTAAGAGCAACTTCAAAACTAGAAAGACCAACATAAATAGTCAAAGGATTTGACGAATGGACGACATAGGCTAAAACTGCCATTGAACATAAGTAAAACACGGTGGTGACTTGGGAAGAATTTGACACAAAGTGGAAAAATTATATAAGTTTTTGATATAGGATGAATCAACAAAATCTCCATAGTAATTGGAAGAGTAACAAGTAGGAGTAATAAAATTCAAAAAATCAAGGTTTGTATTCCTAAGATTATACTAAAACCCAACTTTCCTTGAAGACGAATAAAAAATTGGTGCTTTTTTGGAGGGACACATGACACAAAACAACTTCCAAAAAAACAAACATCTTTATTCTTTCCCCCCTCTCTCTTTTTTTTTATCATATTTAATTTTTTTGTGTCTTTTTCATATTATTAAATCCTAAAAAGGATTAAAATAGTGTTGAAATACAGTGGAGGAAATGAGTGTTGCGGGGAAATAAAACTAGTTCCAAGCACATGGAAAATACCTTTCCAAAATGCAGGGAGGACATGTATGAAATGGACATTCATCAAGGTGTTTCTTTTGGGGATAAGGTTTTGAGATGTAGAGGAAAAACATGTAAAGGAGAGTGGTTGAAGATACTTCATATATAGTAAGTAACAAATGGAGAACTAAGGTTGGAATTAGGATCAAAAGCACCAGCAGTGGTATGTGATGCAACAATACAACTCGAAACAAAAAATTGTAGCTATGTGGGTAATGGATATCAACATGCTGAGAAGAATTGATGTAAATTCAACACAAAGTCATCACGGGGATAAAAGGGCTTCTGAGCCTCTGAAAAACTTTAACATAGGTGACAAAATGGAAAATGGGGATGTAATTAGGGCACCCATGATTGATGGGCTCTACCACATAAATTACAACACCTTTTAAACGGTGAACAAAGCTCTATGTGACAACTCAGTGAAGTTTATTCTAAGGAAAAGTGGAGCAAGGAATTGATAATGGATAATAAAAGGTAGGAAAACCTAACCTATATGTCAATTTGGAGATCATCACCTATCAAAATGGATCAATGTGGACCAATGTGATGGAAAACACCACTTAAGTGACCTTCAAACTTTGTCACATTTGGAACAATGCAAGAGAAATATGAAACGACCATGTTAGGAATCAAAACTAACAAAATATCCTAAAATTGGTAAACAAGCAATTTGAACTATACAAAAGTGGGTTAAAAACTTAAAATATAGGTGAAAGAATAAGTTTTTACCAAGTCATTTTCACATTTTAACCAAGTGTTTCTTTTTAGTTCAAAAAACCATTGAAATTTAGGGGGATATTGTGGGAGATTCCATTGTTGGAATTTGATTTTGTTAGGTACAAATAACTCATCATCCCTTCCTCTTTCAATTCATACATTTAATATTTAAGATTTATGATTTTTTGGCGGATGGGGAATCCCTTGAGTGGAGGGAATGTTCACTCACACATTTACTTCACAAGGGGCATGAGGAGACAAACATAATTTTTCCTCGCATGAGGGGAAGGAAGGAGTACTCACACCTATCCTCATAGAAAGGTATGATTATCTCTAAAAATTCCCAAAAGATTTGCTAAAAGATGCCAAAAGTTGCTAGAAAGGCTTCTAAATTGCACTCTCTCTTTTGGAAAATGAAAATGTCTATCATGTAGCGATAATGGGAGTATGAGGATGTGGAAAACCATGTCGTTGAATATATAGAGGCCATGAATTCCCTCTATAACTATGGATTTCTAATTTTTTTTTATCACTTTGAACCTGTGAGCACACAAACAATTACTACAAATGTTGATAGGATATTGCGACCCAAAGTGAGACACTTTCATCATATATGATGAGCCTCTCATGCTAGAAGTCGAGGTTAGCTACTTCATCATAGGATTATCCTACCATGGGGAACCAAGAAACTTGAAGGGAAGGAGTCATAGAGTAGGTTCATTGACAATCCAAAAATACATCAACATCTATTGCTCCATGGGAACTCAAAAATGAGCTCCCAAGTTCCCATAAATAGTATTGAAGGACCGATTTTTGAAAATACTCCTCTTGATGATAACTAGAGATTCTAGTTTTGTGTCACCTGACTTATCCTCACACCCACATATATACTATGTGGTAGATTTATTGCATCCTACAATGTCTGATTGTTGGATATGACTCCTCACTAACATGAAGGCCCATATGAAAAATTGAAAAATGGAGTGATAAAATATCTCTGGGTATGAAAGGATATTGTGTACCTTCTTTATTTAGTGAGTTCCAACAATGCATCTATGTATCTCACTCTCCCCACCTGGGATAAAAGAGTCTGATATGGTTTCATGGGAATATATAATTCATAGACTTAGGGGCGGGAACATGACTACTGCATTTGATGATGACTTCTTTGATTGGTCATCCCACCAAATCATAGCCATTGATGATTATCTGTATGTTGGTTTCAACTTCTAGTGGGATCTAGAGCTAGGGTTTCCCCCAGATGTCTCCTAGGGAAATATTTGTAAGTGAAACCTTGTTTATGTTGGGTATGTGTTATATTCTTTGCATGTGTGTGTGTGGGCGCGTCAAATTCGACAACTGCGTCTGAGGATTTTTAGCGGATTTTTCTATTTTTAGCAGTTTTGTAAATTAATCTTGGATTAAGGGTTAAGGGTTTTGGTAGCTACAAAATACCTAAAACATTGTATATATTGTATGTTGAATGGTGAAATTAATACAATAAAGAGTTGAAAGGTGTGGCACCAAGGAAGACTAGTTTTCTCCTGGTTAAGGGTTTCCAATGTAAATCTTTGTGTACTATGTGTATGAGCCATTGATTAATTTCTATTTTTCTTAAGAATATATATGCATTGCTTTACATCGCAGGTTTAAAAATTACATGTGGTATCAGAGCTCATTTTTGTCTTAAGAGGGACGCCTTTGCTATTGAGGGTTTGGCTTGGTCTTGATAGATCAAGTTTATCTTGGGTCTGTGATAAACCTGGGTTTAGTGGGAGATTTTTCATTGGTGATTCGAGTGTAGGAAGAGGAATGGATAGCTCTTCTAGAATCGATATAGAGAAGTTCAACGGTAAAAAAATTGAGCTATGGAAGCTCAAGATGGAGGACCTTCTTATAGACAAAGAACAATGGATCTTTGTGGATCTTGGTACATAGCCTACTGGTACGTAGCCTACTGGCACACAGTCGATTGGTACACAACCTACTAGTACACAAACTACTAGTACACCACCTACTGGTATGTCGAAGGAAGACTGGGAGAAGTTGGATAGAAGAGAAAGGAGTACTATTCGATTCTGCCTGGCAGATTCAGTGTTGTTGAATGTCTCGGGAGAATCTACAGCCAAGGAACTATGGGATAAGTTAGGGAATTTGTATCAATCAAATTCCGTGGTAAACAAGTTGTTTCTTCGAAAGAAGTTGTATCATCTTAGGATGGAAGATGTAGATTCTGTGACAAAACATCTAAATGTCTTTAATACTCTGGTAAGTCAACTTGTCTCTGTTAATAATACTATTATATAAGAAGATAAATGTATTACTTTGTTATGTTCTTTTCCAGACTCTTGGGATAATCTGGTTGTAGCAATTGGTAGTAACACTCAATCTACATTGAAGTATGAGGTTGTAGTTGCATCGTTGCTATCTGAAGAGATGCGGCAAAAAATCATGGATGGTCATAGCACAAATGATTTATCTATAAGAGGTCATACCCAAGACATGAATCTTGGTAAGTCTTCGGGTGGGATATCTAAATCTACAGGTAGATCTAAGTCTCCAGGAAAATCTTTGAATAAATGTTGTAAGTGTGGTAACACAGGGCATTATAAGAAACATTGCAAGTCTAAGAAGGTTGATAAACCAAAGGAATATGATAATACCTCTTCCATAGAGGCAAAAACCTCCATTAAATAAGGAGGTGATGTTTACCTGGCATATATAGGTACACATGCAAACCGTAATGTATGGTTGATAGACTCAGGTGTGTCATACCATATGACTCCTCACAAGGAGTGGTTCTGTGAATATGAAAAATATGATGGTGGTGATGTATTCCTAGGAGATGACTCGACAACCAAAATCATGGGACATGTAAGGGTTAAGTTTCTGCAAAAAGATGGAAGGATTGGAACTCTCCCTAGGTTCTGCACATTCCAAAACTAGCCATGAGCCTAATATCTGTAAGCAAGTTGGATGATGCAGTAGTGGATATTGTATTGGGAAAGGGAAATTGCAAGATGGTATGAGGAGAAATGGTGTTGATGAGGGGAGATCAGTGTGGAAATATGTACAAGTTGTTGGGAAGAACTTATACTAATGGGTGTAACAGTTATGTTGTCCCCGAGCAGAGAAATAAACAAGACAATACCAATACTTTCCCTGGAAAGAAGACCATGTTGTGGCATCAACAACTGGGGCATATTGGAGAAAAGGGACTTCAAACACTACATGGTAAAGGTATGGTTGAAGGTATGTCTAATTTCACTCTGAATTTTGATTTCTGTGAACATTGCATATATGGAAAATATAATCGAGTAAGATTCCCATCTGGTGCTACAAGAGCAAAGGGGATCTTAGAGTTGATACAAGGTGATGTGTTTGGACTTGTGCCTATTCCATCACTAAGTAAATATGTGTATTATGTTTCATTCATAGATTATTTCTCAAGGAACACATGGATTTATTTTCTTAGAAATAAATCTTAGGTATTTGATAAATTTAAAGAGTTTAAGGCTCTGGTAGAAAATCAAATAGAGAAGAAAATAAAGTTATTGAGGACAGATAATGGCGGAGAATTCTGTGGGAATGAATTTGAATAATTATGTAAGAAGTGTGGTATAGCAAGGAAGAAGACTACTCCATACACACCTTAGCATAATGGAGTTGCGGAAAGGATGAATAGGACATTGATGGAAAAATAAAGGAGCATGCTCAGTGGTGCCGAGTTATGACATGAATTCTGGGCAGAGGCAGTGGGTACAACATGTTACCTGGTCAATCAATCACCCTCATCAGTGTTGGATGATAAAACACCACACAAGGTATGGACTGGAAAGAAACCCTCTCTTGAACATCCTAGAGTGTTTGGTTGTGATGCTTATGTACATGTTCCAAAGGAAAATATGAGTAAGATGGATAAAAAAGATGAAAAGTGTATCTTTATTGGTTATAAAGATGGTGTGAAAGCTTAAAATATTTGGAACCCAAAAAATAAGAAGATTGTTTACAGTCGGGATGTCATGTTTAGAGAGGTAAAAGATGTTTCCAAACAAGAATTCCTACCAAGGCAAGAAGAACCTGAGAAAATAGAGTTTGAGTTGGATGATGCAAAATATGAATCATCTGAATAAGATGAAGCAGAAGGAGAAGAAAATCATACCCCAGTATTGAGGAGATCAGTGAGGGAAAGAAGGCAACCAGAAAGGTATAGTCCACCTATTTTTTGTTATAATTTTTATTTATCTATTACTGATGATAATCCCATAACTATGAGGGAAGCATTGAATTTAGAGGATAGTAAACTCTGGAAGAAGGCCATGTTTGAAGAAATGGATGCCTTGGATAATAATGAGGCATGGGATATAGTTGAGTTGCCAGCTGGAAGATAATCTGTTGGTAGCAAATGGTTGTTTAAGAAGAAGTTTAATGCAGAAGGAAAAGTGGAGAAATACAAATCTTGGTTAGTAGCAAAAGTTTATTCCCAGGTAGAGGGAATTGACTTTGGTGAGATTTTTTCCCCTGTTGCTAAGTTAACTTCTATTAGATTTCTTTTATTTATTGTAGTTTCTTTTGATCTTGAAGTGGAGCATATGGATGTGAAGATAACATTCCTACATGGGGATCTGGAAGAAGAAATCTACATGAAGCATCCAGAAGGATTTGTAGTGAAGGGAAAGAAAGAGTTGGTCTGTAAGCTAAAGAAGTTACTATATGGTCTGAAGAAATCACCTAGGATGTGGTACCAAAAGTTTGACGCATACATCCTTGGATTGGGATTTGTGAGAAGCAGGGTTGATCATTGTGTATATTCCAAGCAGGTTGGTAATCACTTCATTTATGTAGTGTTGTATGTTGATGACATGTTGCTAGTAGGAAATAACATGGATGTTATCAAGGAGGTGAAATCATAGCTATCCTCCAAATTTGAAATGAAGGATTTCGGTGTTTCTAACTTCATTATGGGAATGGAGATTAAAAGAGATCGTGCAAACAAGAAAATCTGGTTGAATAATAGAAAATATGTTGAGACGATATTGTAGAGGTTTAATATGCATGGAATTAAACCAGTCAAGGTTCCTGTTCCTATAGGTGTAAAGTTATCTACAGATCAGTGTCTCAAGACACATGAAGAAGAAGAGGACATGTCCCATGTTTTGTATTCTAGTGCAGTTCACAGTTTGATGTATGCAATGGTTTGTACTAGACCGGAAATTGCACATGCAGTGGGAATTTTGAGCAGGTATATGTCAAAACCAGGGAAGGAGCATTGGACAACAATAAATAGGGTCCTCAGGTATCTTTGTGGCACTACCAGTTATGGATTGTGCTACCAAGGAAGACCATGATTGGACACAGTGGCAGACATACATGGCTTTGTTGATGCAGACTAGATTGGAGATATGGATCACAAAAGATCTACAAGCGGGTATGTGTTTAACCTATTTGAAGGAGCAATCAGTTGGATGGGAAAAATAAATGATGTAGTGGCACTCTCAACTACATAAGTTGAATACATGGTAGCCACTCATGCAAGAAAGGAAACATTATGGTTACATAGATTGTGTTCAGGTATTGGGTTGGTACAACAAGCAGTGAGATTAGATTGTGACAGTCAGAGTGCAATCTTCCTGGAAAAGAACCCAACTTATCATTCAAAGACAAAGCATATTGATGTTCAGTATAACTTTGTGAGAGACATGGTTGAAGAAAATAAGGTGTTGCTGGAAGAGGTTGACACTTTGAATAATGTTGCAGATTCATTGAAAACGTCTGTGAGCAAAAAAAAGTTCTCCTGGTGTAGAGTAATAATGGGCATTGTTGCCCTGGATTGTTGACTATATAATCCTGTGGACCCCTAGATGCAAATAAAACAACAAGTGGGATAATTTTGGGTATGTGTTATATTCTTTGAATTTGTGTGTGTGGGCACATCGGATTCGATAACTGCGTCTGATTTTGCTATTTTTAGCAGTTTTATAAATTAATCCCAGATTAAGTGATTATGTCTTTGGTAGATATGAAATACCTAAAACATTGTATATATTGTATGTTGAATGGTGAAATTAATACAATAAAGAGTTGAAAGGTGCAGCACCAAGGAAGACTGGTTTTCTCCTGGTTAAGGGTTTCCAACATAAATCTTTGTGTACTATGTGTATGAGCCATTGATTAATTTATGTTTTTCTTAAGAATCTATATGCATTGATTTACTTCACAGGTTTAAAAATTACAGTTTAAATTTCAAATTATTTTTTTCTATCAATTTTTATATGATATATGAATGCAAGAGGAAAATAAATATTTTTGGTATGAAATATGACTAACAAAATGCTTTGATCACACATATGTTATACTGGTATTACCAACATGTTATCTGAGGAATTAATGTTTGGGTAGAGGGAAGGATTATCCTAAAGGAGAGGCCCAAAGGGTCTTATAGATAGTCCAAAGGAACCTAGAAGTACTAACCCACTAGGAGTGCATCTATTGATAGGTGGACGGAGTGTCATGAGCCTAGGTGTCACTTTTCCTATAGATGGTAATCACAATTGTTTTCTACCATGAGACCCATGTTGGCCCAGTTCCTAAGGCCTAGATGTATTTGATATTTTGTACTACTAGTCATATATGTATTATCAGGGGATAGGAAGCCCAATTTTGTACACCACATTCCACGTTTTGTACTTTATGACTTTTGTGATTATATGTAGACTCTTCATATTTACGTATATTGATAATGGTGATGTGATTGCTTTCCATGATATGTGCACACATTATTTTATTTTTTCTTAGTGTGACAAATGAAAATCCAATTCATAGTTATCCTATGCATCAGACAAAAAATTATAACTTATCGAAATATATGTAGATTTTAACCTTGTACAATATTTACTGCAAAGAGATTTTCAGTAAAAGAACATAAAATATACAATGGAAAATACAAACATTAAACATAGATTTTTCCCCTGGAAACCCAAACCAGTAAAACCAACATATTCTATATTCATTCATAGTGATACATTGTTTACAATACAATATACATATAGGAGCCAGTGGCATCCAAAAACCTAACCTAATGACCTGGATTAGTCAATAACCCTAATTCCTTAACCGAAAATAGAAAACCATTGGCAAATAAACCATGTGCCGAAAAACCACCTAAATTTGTGACACTACTACTCGTGCAAAGAATATAACACATACCCAACATTCCCCCACTTATTGTTTTCTTTGCATAGAAGGGGTTATAGGGTTACATAGTCGACAATCCAGGGAAACAATGCCCATGGATCCTCTATACCAAGAGAACTTCTCAATGCTCACAGTTTTTTTTAAGGAATCTGCAACATTCATCAAAGTGTCCACCTTCACCAGCAATACTTTATTTTCTTCAATCATGTCTCTCAAAAAATGATATTGAATATAAATATGCTTCGCCTTTGAATGATAAGCCAGGTTCTTCACGAGAAAAATTGCACTCTCACTGTCACAATCTATCCTTATAGCTTGTTGTATAAACCCAATACCTGAACACAATATTTGTAACCATACTACTTCCTTACTTGCATGAGTGGCTACCATGTATTCTTGTTCTGTAGTTGAAAGTTCCACTACAACCTGTTGTTTTCTCATCCAACTTATTGCTCTTCCAAACAGGTTAAACACATACCCACTTGTATATCTCCTATGATCTAGATCTCCAGCCCAATCTACATCCACAAATCCATGTATATGTATATCCACCACTCTGTCCAATCATTGTCTTCCTTGGTAGCACAATCCATAGCTAGCAGTGCCACACAAATACATGAAACCCCTTTTTACTGTTGTCCAATGCTCCTTCCCTGGTTTTGACATATACCTTCTCAAAACTCCCACTGCATGTGCAATGTCCATTCTAGTACAGATCATTGCATACATCAAACTGCCAACTGCACTCGCATATGGAACAAAAGACATGTACTCCTTCTCTTCCTGTGTCTTGGGACACGAATCCACATATAAATTTACACCAATAGAAATAAGAACCTTGACCGGTTTACATTCCTTAATATTAAACCTCTGCAATATTGTCTCAACATATTTTCTCTGATTTAACC